>JAEPRD010000316.1:0-16817 GCA_016758985.1 Mucor saturninus | reverse complement strand
AAAAATATTATTGGTCTAAATTTGTGAGCGACTACGTCTAGAAAAAAAAACTCAACCGTCTCAAAATTAATTTTATTGGTCTAAAAAAAAAAAGAAATCGTCTCAATTTCAAGTTAAAATACTGTAAATCAAATAAAGTCATCTTTGATCTACTCTACATTTATTTTGTATACTAAAATATTATAACAAATATCACGACAATTGGTAGCACCAGATTCAAAAACCAAAAATTATAATACATTCATTAGTGGATGTCATTACAATTTTTAGGGGACACACACATTAAGGAACATCAAAAAGTACACATCGTTAAGGCATCAAGGAATCATTTTACGGACAAGCACAAACAACAGCGATTTAAGGATTTTCTTTTAACTATTGGATTAACAGAAGAACATTATACTTATAAGGAACAAGAACAACTATCTTACGAAGAAGAGAAACACATACGACTTGTGTTATTTAAACTCTTGAAACAATTTCATAAGACTCGACCATTGCGATCTGTCAATTCCAGAATGGAAGATCAACAACAACAGCCACAACAACAACAACAACAACAACAACAACACAATCCGTTTGGATCACAAGGGAACGCTGCCATAACTAGGGATGATCTTGCCCACATTTTGAATGCATTGTTGATCAACAATAATAATCAACATGAGCCAGTTTCCCGGGTTCAGATTCCGTTACCGCCCCATTATGATGGTACTCGTCAAGTTGCAATCATTGATAATTGGTATTCTGCTGTCGAAAGATATCTTACATTCAACAACTTCGATGAAACAAGATGGGTTGAATATGCGGTATCATTACTTTCTCATCGAGCTCAATTATGGTGGAATCGAATTAATCGACAAGGTACCCTTCATTCATGGGAAGGTTTCAAAGCGGCGCTCAATTTGGAATTTAAACCGCAGTTTTCGAATAGATCACCCAGGGATAGATTATTCGAACTGAAACAAACGCAATCGGTTCGTCAATGCATCCATCAGTTTCAGGACATTTTATTAGAATTGTCCATCACCAATGATGAAGCGATCGACAAGTTAACCCGAGGATTGAAAGACCGTGCGCGCGCACATGTACTAATGCAAGACCCAATCGATTTGGAAGCTGCTTATCAATGTTCTACGGCGTTTGAATCGGCAAGTGAGTATGGCACCGGATATCATCGGATTCAAGAACCCGCAGTACCAATGCATGGTCCTACTCCAATGGACTTGTCAGCTCTCCAAGATCAGAACAGATTATTGCTAAATTTAGTTCAACAACGAGGTGGTTTTCACAACACCATGCAGCGTAGTGAAACTCGCAATTGTTTTTATTGTGATAAACCAGGTCACTTGAAGAAGGATTGTTACAAGAAGAAGCGAGATGACGAGTACAAGAAGAAATTCAGCAATAACAGGACCAATCACAATGGCCATAATAACAAGTTCAGACAACAACTGAATGCATTATTGGACAAATTTGACACTTTGGATAATGATGTATCTGACAGTAATTCTTCACATGATAATGACTTTGATAATAAAAAGTTAATTGACTTGGCCTTTGGTAGTCAAGATTCTTCTCGTTATTCTTACTTGCCTTCGAATGATTCTTCAATTCCTGAAACCGATATTGTATATCTTAATAATATCAATAAGATGGGTCTTGGATTACCGATGTACAAGACTATGGTTGGTGGGTCGGATTTCAAAATGTTGACTGACAGTGGAGCAAGCACTAATTATGTCCACTCCAAATTGGTCTCGCATGCATTGACTGTCCAAGCTATCCAAGATCAAGCTGTTGAAACTGCGGATGGTAAACAAACATATATTAACCAAAAGATTACTTTTAGAATGTTTTTGGGGGACAATCATAAACATGAAGAAATTATCACCGCCTATGTTTTTGATTCCAAATTCGATATCATTCTTGGACGCCATTGGTTAAAGTCTACTGCACCTGTGCCAGATTGGTTTGAAGATAGCTGGAAAATACCAGATAAAAAAGTTGGACACATCAAAATATATCCCATTGTTCCTAACAAGAATACAACTATCGCGGCGATACAGCCTACGGTCAGGAACGAACAGATGGAGGAAGAAAGTGAGAGAGAGGATGATAATGTGAAAGTTGATTATTTATTATCTGCTAATCAAATGGCCCGATATTTAAAGAAAGATCAAATTACGGAATGTTATGTTGTTAACTTCATTGATCAAGAAACAGGTAATTCAGCATCTATCACACCTATCGATCCGTCTCGTGCAAGTGAATTAAAAATCGATCAAGAATGGAAAGAAGAATTTGCAAAACTATATCCGTATGCATTTAAAGGTGAACTTACGGAACTACCACCGCATCGAGCAACTAGAGACATTATTGTTACCAACCCGGTCGATGCTCCTCCTATTTATCACCCACCGTATAGGATGAGTCCTTTGGAATTGAATGAGCTTAAACGGCAATTGGAGGACTCAGAGAAGAAAGGGTTAATCGTACCTACGGCATCACCGTATGGTTTCCCGATTTTATTTGTTCGAAAAGGTTCTGGACCAAATGCCCAACTTCGTATGTGCTGTGATTTTAGATCTCTCAACAAAATTACCATTGCCCAAAGGATCCCGTTGCCAAGAATAGACGAATGTTTAGACCAACTTAACAAAGCTATCTGTTTTTCACAGATTGATTTGACTAGTGCGTTCAACCAAACAAGATTATCTGAATCAGATTCCATAAAGGCTGCTATTTCGCATAGATTTGGACAACATCGTTTTCTGGTTACTCCGTTTGGCCTAAAGAACAGTGCCCCTTATTTTCAATCGATCATCATGGATACACTGAAGCCATATATTGATAAGTTTGTACTGGTTTATGTGGACGATATCTTGATTTACTCAAAATCCGAGGCTGAACACAAGGAACATGTAAAAATGGTTCTTAAGAAATTAGATGATGCAAAATTTGTGATCAATCCCAAGAAGTCGCATTTTCATATCAAGGAACTCACTTTTTTAGGATATAACATTACGAAGCATGGCATCTTACCATCAGAACAGAAAACTGAAGCTGTCCGTAATTGGCCGGTACCAACAAACGTTCAACAAGTCCGCCAATTTCTTGGTTTGGCTCAACACTATAAACGTTTTATACATGATTTTTCGGGTATAGCTGCACCTATTACAGATTTAACTGCTGGCACTGGTTATAAGACAAGACCTATTCACTGGACTAAGGCGTGTCAAGATAGTTTTGATTCATTGAAGGATAAGTTATGTAATGCTCCTTTGTTACAAACTGTTGATATGGATAAGCCTTTTCGGATTGAATGTGATAGCAGTGATTTTGCTTATGGCGCTGTCTTACTGCAACAGGACGCACAAGGTGAATGGAAACCGTTGGCTTATGAATCTAAACGATACTCAAAAGAAGAACGATTTTTTCCGGCTCAAGAAAGAGAACTGTTGGCGATACTAATTGCATTAAGAAAATGGCGATGTTTTATTGATGGTAAACAATATCAAATTTTTACTGACCACTTACCGTTGAAATATTTTTGATCACAAAAGAAGCCGGTACCAAGATTGATCAGATGGATGTCTGTAATTGAACTATACAATCCTGATATACAATACAAGGCTGGGAAAGAAAATATAGTGCCTGATTTACTGTCTCGTCGTGATGGTCCTGATTGCATTCCTGCTGCTCGGTCAATAGAACCACGGTATCTATACAACATGGATCAATCATCTAGTACCAAAGGAATGAGCAAACCAGTTCGCACTTTGAAGGAAGATCCCATTCAAGATTGGCCTTTATTGTATTACCGTGATGAACAAGACTGGCCTGAACTATTAAAACTAGAACTTAAACAGCACCGAGATAAGTTTGTCGTGCGTGATCGTCATGTCTATAGGTTATACAAGTCCGCCAAAGATAGCAATGTCACGGAACTCAAATTTATTCCATTTGCTCAGCGTGCCGATGGTGTAGATGATTTTCATACAGCTTTTGGTCATTTAAGTTAACATACGGTATATCAGCAAATGAAGAACAGGGTTTGGTGGCCAGGCATGCAAGAAGATATCACGAATTGGCTTAAATCATGTCCGCAATGCCAGATGTCCCACCGCTCCGAAAAGAATATGCATCATTCGGTTATGAAACCTTTGGATATTCCTCCTGCTTTTTCTAGATGGCATCTTGATTTTATTGGGGAATTACCAACCACAAAGAACAATAATCGATGGATATTGGTAGCCGTGGATTATGCAACTAACTGGCCGATCATTTACGCACTAAAGAATGCTACGGGCGATGAAATAGTCAAGTTCATATACGAAGAAATTGTGCTGAAATTTGGTAATCCCGTTGAAATATTTAGTGACCGTGGGAAAAATTTATTGTCCAAGGTCCTCAAACAATACATGAATAAGATACGAGCTAAGCATACGTTTACAAGTGCCTATCATCCAAGAAGTAATTCGAAATGTGAGAGGGTAAACCAAATTATCAAAAGTATGTTGAAAAAGTATGTGAATGGCGATGTTCATAGCTGGGATGAATACATTGACACAGTTACCTTTGCGTGTCGGATACGAAAACATACCACTACTGGTCATAGTCCATTCTTCTTAGTTTATGGCGTCCATCCAAGGATTCCAGGCGATTTCCACCGACCTCAAATGAACGAATTTACCGAATACGACGCAAATTTAATAGCGGAAGATTCTTTACAAAGAATACGTCATTTACGCGAGGTTCGATTTTTAGCCGAAGAAAATATGCGAATTCAAGCAATCAAGGATAAAGATAAATGGGATCAACTCATCAAAGGCAATACACCACAGGTGTTTCAAGTTGGTGAATACGTACTATTACGACATGAGTCGAAGAAAAAATTGGAGTACAACTGGATGGGACCTTACCATGTAGTAAATTGCAACACTGACTATAACGTATACCAAATCAAAGAATTGGAAGGAAAATTATACAACTCCTGGGTACATACAGATAGATTAAAACCAGTCAATTTGACCAAGAAGAACATCAACAATAGCCTCTCATCAAGCTGGCATATTTCTCGTACAGCAAGAGCTCAGTAGAGTACAATTTTTGTAACAAAGGTTTTAGGGAGGGGATATTGTCGTACTTATAATTCATATCACCTCCGCTCACCTATAAAATAGAATCAATAATTAAATCAATTAAAGTCGTCTTTCATCTACTACACATTTATTTTGTATACTAAAATATTATAACAAATATCACGACAGTTGTACTGATATTTTAGTATACAAAATAAATGTGTAGTAGATGAAAGACGACTTTAATTGATTTAATTATTGATTCTATTTTATAGGTGAGCGGAGGTGATATGAATTATAAGTACGACAATACAATGTGAGTAGTAGTGATTGGTTGAGATTTAGTTTTGAAAATAAGGTAGAAGGAGAATAATACACGTTGGTAGTTGATTATTCAGTTCTAAGTGAGCACCACGTTGTTTTATATAAATATTTGATAGATATATACGGTAACGAACCAGTAAAGATAATGCGAAAGTTCACCAGCTGTCTAACATTGTCGTAAGTTGCCGTGTAGGAGGGAGAGTAAATTGATTAAGTTATATCGTAGAGAGATTGTTATATGAGATTTAATAAAATTGGCTATAATCACAGGCAGCAATTTATTGCACTCTATTAATCGTTACAAATAATAATTGTAAATGCTGTCAATATAATGCAATTTACAGTGTCTTAGATTATTGCCCTTGAGTGTGTATTGAGGCTTAAGATCATCTTAAGTGTGTTTGCAGTTTAGTATATTTTATAGCTATGGTAAATTTCAACTTGTATTTATGAACGTTTAAGCGTTAAATTACTAATTTAATGGCTTAAACGTATATTGGCATTTTTTTGTATTACACTACTTATGTTTACATAGCTTTTTTTTTTTCAAATTCGATTGGTGGACGCTTTCTACATAAAGTATAAATTATTAAATTTTATCACTTAAAACACTACTATATAGACGTTACTATGAGTAGGCAAATCATTAGTATATTATGGTTGCAATAGAGAATATTTTACTTCGTTTGTGATTTGTATTGATGCCGGCAAAAAAATTGGAAGATGTTTTCATAGTGTGAACGTAAATAGCTGATTACTAAGTTGATTGCGAATAATTTGCTCATAAAGTAGATGGAAATTCTTTTTAAAACGCAAACTTTTCTTTTCGGCGTTTTACAAAGTTGGCATCCCTATTTAAAGCAACATAGTAGGGGGTGCCAAACATTAAATTATTTCAAAAATCGCGGGAATTTTATTTCGAAGTTCCGGGATTTTTTTTAGGCTGGGAAAACTCGTCATAAGCCAAATACAGCTCTAGCTTCCCCTTTTCACTTTAAACCATTTTTCATAAATATTATCTTTTATTTTCTACTTTTAAAATGCCCAAACAATCTACTAGACAGCAAACTTTGAACGAGATGAAGTCTTTGCTCAAGCACAATGTTATCATTGAAAATGAAGAAGAAGCGGAAGAGATGCACGAACTCTTGTGGATTAGAAACGAAACGTGTTCTCAACAATGGACCAGTATCGCGAGTATTTCCTCGAGTGGAATGACGAAGAGTTTATTAAGATTTGTAGAATGAATAAGGACTCGTTCTTAAAGCTCCTTCGCTTGATTGAAGGTCACGCAGTCTTCAACAACTATAGTTTCATTCCTCAAAGGGATGTTCACGTTCAACTTGCAGTGACCTTGAGACGATTAAGTCACAATGGAACTGGTAACAACATTGAGCAGATTGCAATTTTGTTTGGAATCAGCAAAGGCTCTGTCACTGATTACACCAACCGTTGTTTCAAGGCAATTACAGACAACCTTCAACGCTTGATGAGTTGGCCTAACAAGGAACAAAGAGAAAGAGCAGCTGCAGCCATCAAAAAGCAACACTTTTTTCGCAACTGTATTGGATACATCGATGGCACTCATTTTCGCCTCTCCCAAAAGCCTACTGACTGCCCCGAATCCTATTACAATAGAAAGGGGTTCTATTCTGTGAACTGTCAGGTTGTATGTGATGAACGAAAGATCATTTTGGGGTTTCAATCAGGACAAGCAGGATCGATGTGTGATGTCACATGTGTAGAGCATGCTAGCTTCATGATTAATAGAGAAGCCAAGTATTTCACATGTGGTGATGGTGCAAGCCATGAGTACCTTCTCGGTGATTCCGGATATGCTCTTCATCCATTTGTGCTTACTCCGTACAGAAGACCCCAGGTTGTAAGTTCGGTGAAGTGCAAAGACTTCAACAAGGTTCACTCTTCTGCCCGAGTTGCTGTTGAAAATACTATTGGTGTATTAAAGGGAAAATGGAGAATCTTGAAGAACATTCCAATTCAGATGAACTGTGAGGAGGATATCATGAGAATACATGAATTGGTACATGTATGCGGTCTTTTGCACAACTACTTGATCTTGGAAAATGACAATTTTGAAGTTGACTTTTATGAGGATTTTGACGTCGGGCAGTCGAGATTAGACGTGGTGTTGCTGGAGTCATTTGACAACGTCAACAGTATTTCCAGCCGCATATTAAATGCTTGGAGAGATTCCGTTGCTGATGTAGTTTTAGCAGATTAAGCAGTACATTTCGGATATGATAATGAATAAACCAACTGAGTTGATATAATGTGCATTTATGTTGAAAGGATTGGATTGCGTCCTTGTTGTGAAGGTTTCTGAACAATGAATGTAAATATATTTGTAAGAGGAAATAAAAACTTTATTTAAAAAGAAAAAAATATTAATCTACATCTGTTGAAGGATTACCGTCGTCGTGCTCATCTTCATCATTGTCAAGATCGTAAAGATACTCCGTATCATCATACACATCATCATCATTGACAAGATCCCTCAGAGATCTACGAAAATCAGCCAGATGTCTGGTAATTTCCGTAAACGACGTTGTATTGAAGGCGTTCGTTGTCAGACAAGTAACAAGCAACTGTGACATACCCAAATCGAACTCCCTCTGACTATTTTCCCTCAATACTTCGTCCCTTCTCAACTGCGCCTCGCGATACTCAGAAGAAAAGTCTCTTTTGATCCTCTTGTTTCTCATGGCGTGATCGGGATCAACACGGATGCGATCAGCCGTTGGCATTTCAGGCTGAAAGGTACCAGCGCGACTAACACCTCCACGACCACGACCACGAGCACGACTACGACCACGACCACGACCACGACCACCAACACCAGCACCGCCACGAACACCAGCACCACGAGAACCACCAGCAACACGAGCACCACGAGCACCACCAGCAACACCAGCACCACCAGCACCACCAGCAACACCAACACCACCAGCAACACCAGCAACACCAGCACCACCAGCAACACCAGCAACACCAGCAACACCAGCAACACCAGCAACACCAGCAACACCATCACCACCAGCAACAGGACCAGCACGAGCAGCACTACCACTGTTGACATCGTTGTCATGGTCCACAGCATGATACGACCCAGCATCATCAAAAGAAAAGGAATCGAACAAACCATTCTCTAATGATGATTCAAATAATGGTGTGCGATTTAATGGCTGGGTGTTAGATGGAACAAACAGAGGAGAAGAAGCAACATTGGTAGCTGGTACTTCTACAGATGACGGCTGGCCAGAGGAAGCTTCACCAAAAGCAGGACGAGAGAAAGAGAGAGGATCGTTGGAGAGTGGCCCAACAGAAGAAAAACGGAAAGAGGAAGAACGCTCGATAGACACAGGTTCAGTGGACAGAGACCTAGCAGCCAAAGGAGCACCAGAGGAAAGAGAACCACCAGCAGCTAAAGGAGCACCAGCAGCCAAAGGAGCGCCAGCAGCCAAAGGAACAGCAGCAGCCAAAGGAGCACCAGAAGAATGAGGAGCAGATGATCTTGTGGAAGATTCAGCTGCATCACTTCCAACCAACAATTGACTGACCTCTTCAATCGCCTCTTGTTGACCACCAAAAACTGCAAAAGTTTGTGCCTCGATTGCAGCTAATGATGGTTTTACTCTGTTGGCGTATGTGTACTCGGTACCACCAGGGGCACCATGGAAGGCCACACAAAAAGGAGTTATGTTTGGTCTAACACCATGCAGAGCAGCCAAACGAGAAAATCCAATACACAAATGTTCACACTTGATCTCGATGGTGGTCAGTCCACGTTTGATGTCATCTGCAGTCAAGCCAAAACCGGTAGAGTTCATATCTCTTTCTGTATCGCGATACTTTGAGAAATGGCGTTCAAAACGCTTTCCAACCGATTTGAAATTCCAAGAAGACGGAATTACTGTATCTGCCAGAAGTTGCTGAAACAATCTCTCAATGATCTCTCTTTTTTTTTATCTGACTACCAGCTGAAGGAGCGGACAACTTTTGTCCACCAAGATATATCTTAAAAAGGTCTTGATTACTCTCAAAGAAACCAATCATAGCCTTAATTTGACCAGGTGTAGTTTTGGTTCTATCAATGCTTTTATCTGCGGAATCGTTATTGGAAGGACCGCCACCAGTGTTTCTGTTTATTTGATCAGACATTTTAGATTATACGTTTTAGAGAAAGTTAAGGAGAAAAAAGGTAAGTTGAAAACTTAGAAAAACTTTATAATGCAAACACAGATGCGATTTGATGCTTTTAGATTATCGTAAAATAAATAAAATGTTACATTTTTACGTCATATTTCCTTCTCAACAACGAATAGAAAATGAGTATTCTTACCGAGATTTCTCGGGAATAGTTTTTCTTGCCCGCAAAATCTCTGGCACAAAAAATCGTTCACGCAAAGTTTAGGGAATTTGGCTGGGGAAAAATTCCCGGGATTTTTTTTAAAAATTAAGGAAATGATTTTTTTAATGTTAGGCACCCCCTAGTCTTCAAGATATAAAATACTTTTTTAAACTGTTGTCCCTAATTTACGATTATCAAAGTTATTGCAAATATTTACATAAATAACATGGCTTTGAATTGCATACGACATTAACAAACTTCAATACCGTTATTTCCAAATGTATTCCCGTTAGGCAAAGACGAGAAAAACAGAAATTCGGGAAGTCGCTTTACATATTGTTAGAAAAATGACGAAAGTTTTTAAAAAATATCAGTCATAATTTCATAAACAGACTTTGTTAAGAACGTTATTGTCTATTCACTTTACTTATTCCTTGTTAAGCTGGTGCATACAATGCGGACTTGTTACATTCGCTGCATAAGATTTACTCATCCCCAGATTAAACTTTTACAAGCATGCACATACAGGTACCGCAAAAATTGAGTTCATTAGCAGAACAAGTATTATTTTAATACCACCCACTGTAGCGGCATTTCAGGCTGCTATAAACAAAGATTTATTGACACTTTTCGACACTGAATTACTGATCCTATAAACCCAATCGAGTAATGATATAAAGTAAGCATAAAGCAAAACTATTTTATGACTTCAACAATTCTGGGTCATTGTAGCGAGTTTCCCTTTCTAATAGTGTGATGAATAATAAAATAGAAAGAATAAAAGTTGCCACAAAAGCATCAGTTGCTTTGTTTTAATTATTTAGTAATCCGGTTCTCTCCAAAAATTAATATGATGTTCGATAATGACAACTATTACGAGCTATTGGCGCTTTGATTTTTAAGGATTAACCTAATTCTT
This sequence comes from Mucor saturninus, assembly GCA_016758985.1. NCBI lineage: Eukaryota > Fungi > Mucoromycota > Mucoromycetes > Mucorales > Mucoraceae > Mucor > Mucor saturninus. The sequence continues at coordinate 6,121 of JAEPRD010000316.1, read as the reverse complement.
CAATTTTAATTAGTTGATCGCAATCGATTTGAACCAGGTGCAGTACTTGCTCAAATTTAGGTGTTTTGCTAATTAAGGCTTGAGTGTTTTGTCGTCATGAGTTTTTTGCGAATTTTGGCTTAAGAGCTGAGTTTCCTGCTATCCGTGGTGTGTTAGTTAGCTTTTAGACATATACTTTTATTCTTTTGAAAGGAACTTTATCATATTTGCTTCTAGGCCGCTAATTTTTTTTTTCGGTAATGTAATGAAATTCTCGAAGTTTTTTGTTAGTTTGTTTCCCTTACGTATATAATGTTATCCTAAGAAAAGTGCCAAAGAGACATTAATTCGGATTCTTTATTACGTATTAACAGGCACTTTAATAAGTTACTATGTTAACATAAGCCATATCAACAGTGACTATCTGTAAAATAAATTGTTAATTTCTGCTTCGTATCGTTGGATGTCCTAATTAACTATCACATGTTAAATTTCACCTGACAAGCAAAAAAAACAACATTTTTAACCGCAGTAGCTGTTATAGAAGCCGTAAGTATTATTATTATTTTATTTATGCAAAACATTGCAAGTTGTATGCAGTTAGTATAATAGAATCTGTTCTATGTGTTGGTTTGTCTGGCAGGAATATTATTTTAAAATGCCTAAAAACTCAGTCTGACTATTTTTCCTTCTATCTTAATCTATCAATTTAGTATGTTGGTTTATATATTTTTATATTATAGACAAACTGAACCAAGACTTAAAGCTTATATAAAAATTCAAAAGCTTAATTAAATAGAAGATATTTACTTATCAAATTTTGCTATAACAAGAGCTTTGTAGTTGGTGATTCCTGTTATTTGTTCCCCGTGGATAGGGTAGAAATGACTTAATTCGCTGAAAACGTGTTGAAGTTTCTACAAAGTTTTTTTTACAGAAATGGAATCCACTGCAGAAGCATCAATGGTATCAAAAAAAGCCTGGTATATACTATCTAGATTAATAAGATTAATATAACACAATAATACTGTATTTAATCCGCATTGTTGCAAGGCGTGTACAATAAATTGTGTTCCTTTTTTCCTTCTGATTTATATAATTCGGAACATTTTTTTGTTTTTGTTTTATTTTGATTGAAGATATGAACTTTAAAAACATTTCCTATGCTTGTTCTTCTTTGCAGTGTAATATAAATGGGTACACAAAATATTTCCATATATGTCGAGTTAACGAACGCATTTTTGATCTTTGTATTAAGTTGAAATTTCGACTATATCATTAAGAAGGCATCAATAAGACCTGGTAAAAGTCCCAGAGTATGTAAGTCAAGACCTATTGATAAATACCAAAAAATTGAGATTTGGTCGCCGTATATAGAATGTATACAGATGACCATATACGGCGAGTAAATTTTGACCCCTTGGGACTAAGATAATATTAAGTGTCATTGCGTATCATGTTCTGAACAGGCTGTAGTTTTAGTTACAGGTGAATCCTGTAAAAACTGGGGCTTTACTCCAACTTTTAATTTTTCTTTAAATTTTACTCGACATAGATAGAAGGTATACAAAGCTTAAAAAGAACTAGTACTTCCTTCGGAAGTACAAAAATCTATAAAAGGTGATTTTGAAAGCAGGGAGGTTAAGAAAAACTTACTAAATGTTAAAACTATCCCGAAGGCATAACTAAACTATAATTTACAAGTAAAGGAGACTGAGAAGATAGGTTATCAGCAATAAGTGACAAATGATCTTGCTGAAACATGGTAAGTGCGGCTTGTGAGCTCCACAAATCACCTTTAATTACACACCGCCAATGGTATTTCCAGAGGGTTGCAAATCCAGAACCAATAATCGTAAGCATATCGGCTGATAGAGGCTTTTGTTTTCGGTCACAGAGAGAAACTAGACCGGACCAGACATCGAATTCAGTTTCGAAAATGTTACCAATTCCAAGGAGGGAGATCACGTACACCAAATATGGCCATTTGTCGAAACAGCCCGCCACAAAATGGAACAAGTCTTTGGAAGAAGAGACTAAACAAATAGGGCAGCTGGCACACGGATACTTGGTAGGAGACCGCCGGTGTAGTTTAGCTCTATAGCCTATACAATCTTGAATTAGTCGCCACCACGGAGTAAAAGCCTCACTCGTCATATCCAAGGACCAAAAGAGCTGCCAAAGAGAGGGCCGAAGTAAGAAGCGGGTAGAAACTACCTGAGGTATGACGGCGCGAATCTCCAACTTTGCGGGATCGGGATGCCAATACCAACGAAGATCACCTGGGCATATACCAGAAACAATTACCATGTAACCACAACCTTGGGGAATAGTCCAATGATACAGCGCTGGCAGCCATGTGGGGAGCAAAACATCGCTGTTTGTTTGATTAAGCAAAGCTGTTGGCAGAAAACCAGTAGCAGCAAACCATCCATCGGATGGATACAAAGCTCGTCGAACCTCTTTTACCTTGCTAGCATTTACGACACCTGTATTTCGCAAGTTGTCAGTAGTCTGATTCTAAGAAAAGATGTCACAGACCAAATACCAAAGGGGCACAAAAGAAGGAATCAGTGTGGGAGACCCAGTATTAACTGCATCACCAACAGTAACAACACATTGCAAAGGCAAATCCAGAAACCATCGAGCAGACCATGCGTTGGAAAGGGACAGTGGAGGAAGCTTCTGCAAAAGTTTGCCAAGCTGAGCCAAAGAGACAATCCGTTTCAGTAAACTTTGAAATTTAGCCGGATACAAGAAACAGGGCAGTATTGAGGAGTTGTAATAAATCGGTAGTGTGATTTAATAAAATAAAAAATAAAATAAAAAATAAAACAAAGTACATAAGTACGTTTAGAATTCCTTTATAAATTTATTGACCAAGATGTTAGGATAATAATTTGGGGTCTATTTATACTAAATGAAAGCTAGAAATTAATTTCATATTTGACAGTAATTAGTCATCAATAAATGTCTTCTTTGACTGTCGAATACACAAGTCAAGTCTGTGTTCTTATGTCGGAATGGATATCTCTAGATCCTTTCAATGTTACTGGATCTTGTTACGTTATTTACCGATGGATCTGTGATACCGAATATTTCCATTTATGTCAATTGCATCTACTTTTATTGCATCTAAGTTATGTGGTTTAGCACAGGAGTGACCGGTATATAACTGGATACCACGACCAACCAAGGAGAAACAAAATCAGTTGTATTCGGGCCTGAAATCAGACGTTGAATGTAAATGTGTTGCAAGGCTAGCTATTGTAGATGCACATCAACCAAGCTAACACCACCAAACTTTCGCGGAACATACATAGTAGACATAGATGGCCTGGGCCAAAACGGAAGTAAATAGCCACGAACCAGAGCCTGCACAGAATCGAGCCACTTAGCCGGAACAGACACGACACGAAGAATATGCCATAGACGACTCAGAATCAAAGAATTAGCAACAAGACCAGACCCACGCAGAGAAAGATTACGCTGACATAAAATATTCGAGTGCCGCAGTATTTTAAGCCGAATGTCATCGAGGAACGTATCCAGCTGCGTTGAAGTATGATACAGAGGGTAACCAAACTATCGCACCGCACTAACAGAACCAGAATCATGCCATTCGAGACCTTCCGATTGAGCAATGTCAACCCATTCGGTATGACCAACACCAGAGAGAGATACCAACACCGTTTTGCTAAGATTTACTTTGGCGTTAGACGCAAGACCGTAGCAATCTAATAGAGACTTCGAGACCGGCCATTCACCTGGACCAGTTAAAAACACCTCTAAGTCTTCTGCAGAACTTAGTAGTTTGACCGGACTAGGAGGGATCACCACCGACTGGCTAATAAAATCGCGATCAGAGAAGTTAGGAGTATCAATCCACACTGATAGAACCAGAGGACACACCGCCGAAGACGCCGCACCACCACCGAGAGAAACACCAGAAAGACCAGAACAACCTAGAATTGACCGTAGAAGAGGTTCAAAGGCCAGATTAAAAAGCAGAGGAGGTCCTTGGATATGACGAGCAAAGTTTCTACTCCGTGGTGGTAGCTACTTCAAGATTTTATTAGCAATAGGGCTAAACAACACCGGTGATCTCCTACTAAATATCCGTGTGATACCTGCCCTATCTGTTTAATGTCTTCTTTAGAAGATTTGTCTCATTTTGTGGGTGGCTGTTTCGATAAGTGACAGTACTGGTGTAACGCGATCTCTCTTCTTGATATTGGTGAAACATTCTGAACTGAATTTGAAATTTGGTCCGGCTTGGGATCTTTCTGCGATCTAAACGAATAACATCTATCGTCGGATATTCTTGTTATTCTTGGTTCTGGGCTAGCTATACTTTGGAAATACTACTGGTGATCTGTGAAAAACACAAGTTGCTATTAACATGTTTCGACATGATTACTCGATACTTTAGCGAATCAATCCCCTTAAGTTCTTAATCATAGTTTAAGGACGCATTCTCGCTAATTTTATATTTCTTTTATATATTTAATAAAATTACAGTTAATACAGAAAAAAAGAAAAAAACCTTTTTCTTCATGAACAATTTTTGAACTTATAATGCCCTTAGCGTTCTGACAACCAACTTAGATGCAGGAACATTGAGGATCTGTTTCATATCTTTCGGTTTACCTCAGACAGAGCGTTTTCTGTGACGCTTAAAGAGCTTAAAAGAATTTTTCAAAAAGTTATCTCCATCCAAAATTTTATTCGCATCCATCCGTTATCAAATCTTTGTCAATCTAATCAAATTTTTGGTGTATTCAATTCGTCTCCTTCTGCTCTATCTTTTTAAATTAATACGCTTTCTTTCATCTCTCTGATCTCGCCTTCAATTTCGACATTGAACACATTTTGAAAAGAATTTCATAGAATTTCCGATCCTTAAACTATGTCAATTTCACCAGATTCTACCTGGGCGGATATTGCAGCTGTTGGTAACGCCAAGAAGGTTCTTCCATATATACATGTCTCTGATAAGACTGATTCTGAATTCAAGATTTCGAGTACCATTATCTACGAAGATGAATGTCTAGAGGCTCTCATGTTGACAAAAAAAGCCTTGTCTATCGTAAATCAAAAGTTGACTTATGGATCTGTTTTTTTTTCTTTCCCGGCTGCCGTATTCCAACATCGTGTCGAGGCATACCGTGCCATTCAATCCCAATGTGGTCCTATTCACGGCGTTCGACCCATTAGCTTTTATGGGGCTCCTTCTGACAGTAACATGTCGTTGGAGGTAAAGTTTCTGAATGATGATAGCACTACCAAGGCTATCACTAGTGGTGTCTCTGTTAAGGACAAGACTTTTAAACGTTTTCCAACGAATTTTTCTGACAACAATACTCTCGTACACGTCAAATTGTCAGTTTTATGTATCCCAGACCAAAAAAACTATCTGGAAGACTTGATATCATCTCTTTCGTATTATGGACATGTATTACAAATCAAGGAGTATTCCTGTGGTGGTTATTTCGAGGGTCAGATGTCCGTCATTCTGAACACGGTGGTAGGCTACACGGATGAAGATGATGAGTATCACTCTAGTGTACCATTATCAAACAATTTGTATCTCTCCGAGTGGGACTGTTTTGCTACTACGACCTTTAAAGGTGCTCGTTCTGTTTGTCATTGGTGCCACGTTGCTAGTCATATTCGTTCGGAATGCCTGGAATTGGCGAAGACCAAATGTTTTGCATGTCATAGTAATGGCCACACAGCCAAGTTTTGTAAGAGTCGAAAACGTCCCGTTGTTAGACAGCCTGTTGCCGCTGAGGTGTCTCAAAATATCGACTCTGGTTCCACTGATTGCCCTGATGCTAATATTTTGTCCGACTCAGACACTGATATTTCTGATGTCTTTAAATCGCCCGAGATTGTTTCCCAGGGTTCCGAAGCTTCCAAGTTTGCAACTACAGGGTTTTTGTCTTAATTGGTACGCTTGTTTATTTTTTTGGTACGACTTCAAAATAAATTTGGCACACTTTTTTTTTTTTGGGCACGATTTGAAAATAGAAATTGGGATGAATTAATTTTTTTTTGGTACAAATTGAATTTTTATTTTGGATGAAATACGAAGGATAACTTATAGTGGTGGTAACATTTACCTTAAGCCTAATTCTTT
>JAEPRD010000315.1:5240-16993 GCA_016758985.1 Mucor saturninus | reverse complement strand
CACTGACGTTGTTGGCCATCTGGCTCCAAAAGGAGGCGCGACAAGATCAGAATTCAGCAGACCAAGTGCCATAGCCCCTGGATAAGCGGCATCATAAAAATCCAATAGGCATTTGTAATGGCTTTCCTCCATCACTGTTTTTGTTAAAACTTTTGGTGGAACTACACCCAAAGGAAGAGGTTCAGACCCGGTGACATTAATGTCTAAATTGACACAAGATTCGGCAAATTCGGTTGCAACAAACCCTTCTTCAATTTGACGTTTTACCCGGTCATTGGAGCGTCCACCAACCATGATCCTCTCATGCAAGAACGTTTCCATGTCTTTTTGAAGTTGGAAAGATGGGGATGATGGTGACGGTGATTTTATGGCCTTGTTGTATGCTCGGATTGTATTATGTTGAAGATTATATTTTTCCAAAAACTTTTTCATGAACGTAACTTCAACATTTTTTCCATTATTCTTAAATGATCCAAGATATCCGTTGCAACGCTCGAAAGAGAAAAGCCAGTATGCATGGGGTGCTGAAAAATCCTCAATGGTTTGTTTAAGATGCCCATGAAGATGCTGATTCATTGCAAGACATTTGTTGCCGTATAAACCTTCAGCTACTCTATTAAAATCCAGAAAGAGCTCGTGTGCCTTATCAATCTCGGATTGTTGGATTCCAGTTTTTAGAATATATCTGCATGCATTTACAAAATCCATCCAGTTCTTCATGTTCTCTTTTGGTAAAATACCTGTGCATCACAAAGTTAATAAAGCAGATGTTTTTTATGACGAATAAGATTTACCTGTCAAAACAAAAGGGGAATACAATAGGCACCAGCTTTTCCAGTTGTCAGCCTTAAAGTTGGTAAAACCACTTGCAATCTTTTGGTCAACACTTTCAAAACCAGCAGGTAATTCCACCGAGTCGGCAAGAACTTGCATTTTCTCCAAGTTGACTTTCGTCAAATACCCTTCTTCCTTCCAAATCTTCACAAATCTTGAGCATGTCCCCAAAAGAAGATTATGCATGGGATCAATTATGCTTTGTCTCACAACATCGAAGTACCCCAATCGATGCAGTTCGGAATACCTCGTTCCATTTGCCTTCACAAGATCCTCTCTTTCTTTTTCAGTAGTGGCATTGCGCCATCTCAAAGCCGCTCGCAAGTTGCTTGCCTTCGATCGTTCAGGCCATTTACTGGCAACAGTGTTGATTCCGGAAAAATCAGGTTTACCTTCAACCAATGGGAATTCACCTTCACACTTGTTACAAGCATGGCCACTGGAATGAGCTGCAAAACCAGCTACTTTCCTGCAAGCTGGAATATCGCACGCCAACATCAACAAAGCACAATGGATTTTAATACCGTCAGGTTTTGCTCCCGTTTTCATCATTACTCCATTTTCCAGCTCTAAAAGCTCATCAACCAAGGGTTTCAAGTACGTGTTGATTCGGTCCAGTTTTGGCTCTTTTCCAACAGGCATAAGCCCAACCAGGATGATGTTTTCTTCCTTGAATCGGTCTTCTCTTTTCCAATTGTTGATGCACATGTAAATAGCGCCACAAGAATAATTTACATTATCAAAAGGTTGGAACCAGTCAACATTTAACGTTGCATACAACGGATTTCGCAATGTTGAAAATGGAAGACCGGTGTTATCGGTCAATGTTTTGAACATTTTACCATCATATATGTCGTAATACGTTCCTGGAACAACATTTCTTAATCTCCAATCGTTCATTGTAGATTCGAATTCAGGGCGAAGCATCAACTCTTGCAATGAACTTTTAAGAGACTTGTAAGGGTAAACAAACTTGGGCTTGAAGATGGTTTTGCCATTACGTTTCTTCACCTGCTCGAACAAAACTTCATCACAAACATCACCATCCAGCGAGACAAAAGAACATGATTGTTGGGAGGGTGTTTTATCCTGCATTATAATGATTAGACGTTGATTTTGAGAAAGTTAATTATCATACCTTTGTTACTTCAGGAGCATAGAGTGAATGGCATTTTCCGCAAACCGTATATCTGGTAACACCAGCATCCCAATCACCATTGAATTTTTTTTCAACTGTTTTGAACGACTTTGGCAAAGCAGGTTGACTACTGTCATTGGCATCCTTTAATGCGATGTTCAAAAACTGAAGAAGGGTATCAGCAGCTTTATCGCTGAGGCCTTCCTTAACCTTAAAACTGGCAGCAAATAATCCATACATGTCTGCTCTGATTTGTGCCTCAGTTTGTTTAGGATCGACATTATTCTCGGCGTTTGTTTCGATATCCCCTTCGGCACAAGCTTCCTCTTCCTCTTCTTCCTCTTCTTCTTCTTCTCCTTCGTCGTCATCGTCATCGTCATCGTCATCTTCCCCATCAACTACCATGCTTACATCTTCGGCTTCTTCGACATTGTTTTCATATTCTTCGACATTACTGCGGCTTATGTCATTCATGGTATCTGTTTGTAAAATTAGTTTGCGATGAAAGTTTTTTTTTTAAACAATGTGCATGAACCTTGTTCAAGGGCAATTGCCTCAACGTTGGGAATGTTCTCTTCAATCTCATTCGTTCTTCGACGTTCTATTTAGGCTATTAATATTTATTTATTTTTTGACCTGAAAAAAGTAAGGACATGTCTTACTGTTGTTACTGCCAGACATCAGTGCATTGAAACGCATTTGTCTTTCAAAATGGTAGTTGTAGCTGGTGACACGGAGCTCGACTCCTTGAGGATTTTTTCTTAAGCATTGGTCGCATTTACAAAGATGAAGAATCATTTTGGCAGAAAATAAAAACAAAAATCTGAAAGGGGAAAAAGACCTTTTTTATGATGAGATGATAATTCTATTTTTAACTGTGAACATTTTTTTTCTTTCTTTATTTTTTTTTTTTTTTTTTTTTTTTTTTTTTTTTTTAATAAAGTTGGCGCTAGCACTAATTTTCTCGTTATTAAAGAGTGCGTTTACGATCGAAAGTCTACATTATTCATGATTTCTTCATATCATATAAAAACAACCTGTTTTACTTTTGGAGGGCCTAGCAGAGGGGCTTAAAATGTAAAATTAAGGTTTTTGCCTCGAGCAATGTCCTGCTTACCTTCACGTTTTCCAAAGTTGAAAATTGATGTAGCAACAATCATTCATTTTTCTTTCTTCAATAAAATAAACGATGCCAGCTATTTTGACAAGGAAGAAATCGTACGGAGAAAACAAAAAATTTTATTTAGGTACACACAACCTTTTTATTGCTCTTCAGGGTAGTTTTTTTAAGTGTAACTGCTGCAGTGTTCTTAGCGGTAAGAATTTTTTTGAGTGTAACTGCTGCAGTGCTCTTAATGTTCGGGTGTAACCCCTTTTGGGATTTCAGATGATCATCGATTGGAATTTATTGATACTACGGCCTCCAAAAACTACTTTAATATTGAATTTAAAGAATCTGTTCACCACAACGCGATACCCATTTGAACGATTATTAGATATCATAAATCATAGCTCCTTTTTGCGTACGACATCATTCTTTTCATATTTTGATGGCTTAAACTATTTAACCGGCTTCTCTTTTTTTCATTAAAAAAAGAGGTACAAATTTTCCAAAAATCCTGCGTCATTTCCATGGAAATAAACACTGTTTCTTGCACTGTTTGTTAGCTCTAATATGGCTATAGCCTTGCTAGGTCACCACAACCACCACGGTAATTTCCGCTACGCCCATTGTTTTGCTGCCGGTCATCGATCCAATCCAACTCCATTGGGTCATTAATATATTGAGTGCGTGTGACAGGTGCACGAATAGGAGGTTTAAAAAACATGTCTTGACTATGGGCGCTATCAAATGTGAGTGCTGATTTAGTGGCTATTCTTAGGGTACCATCATAATACTGTCGAATATGAGCAGCAGTATTTACATCAGTGAGACCACGCATGAACTTATCGCAAGCTTCTTCATCCGTCATATTTTTTATAGCTAACTTCAGATCCATAAAATTGTTGATATATGAGTTGACATCGCCAGTTTGAGTTAATTTAGCTATCTTGTCTCTTGCAATTAAGTCAGAATTTTCAGGGCAAAAGAATTCCACCAGACTTCTTTTTAGTTCCAACCAGCCTAATGATGCTTCGCCTTCATTGGGTTTTTCAACAGTACGATACCAAGTATCAGCCTTGTCCTTCAAAAGTCCTAACGCATAAATTCCCAGTTCTTCGTCATTCATTTCCTGAGCACGAGAGTAGTTTTCAACTGCAGAAATCCATCCGTCAATCTTCACCGCATCACGCTCACCATAGTAGTAATCAGGTTCTTTAGCCTTGATATTCTTGTTCTTGTTTACTTCACGCATTAATTTTGCGAGATTATTCACCAAATCGGCCATATCTTGGTAAGATGCCGCCTTGTCTTGATTTTCATCCATGATTTTTTTCTTGTTTCCTTTTAACGCTGGTGCTACCAATTGTAAACCTCAGATGTCCAGTTAATCCTTACGTAATAATTCCTAGCACGTGACTAACACGTGAAGCTATTCTTATTGGCCAGAAGAGTACTCTTCAAAGTACAAGTACAAAATAAAGTATGAGATAAAGATCCTGTTTTATTTAAAATAAGATGGGGATATTTATACTGTCTAGTTTGGTTGTTATTTCATATATACGTAATTGTTTTATAGGCTAAAGTACTTTATAACTTTGTCTTGTTGGTTTTATGACATATAGCTTTGTTTTCTTAGTTGGTCTTGTCTTATTTAATTTTGGCTTGAATCTTCTTTTGGGTCGCGTGAGCTCCATTACGTCATAGTAGTTCTCGGTACCGGATTCCTGGACCGGAACTATTTCATTGGCTGGATGAATGCTGACATTTCTGTCAAGCCAATGATTGTTGATGAACCAGATGTCTTGGAAAGTCACGTGACCATTCGGACTAATTTAACCGAACCAATCAATGACATGGATATGGATATGCCGCTCGAGGTAGTATTACGGCTTAAGAAATCTAAAGCTCAAAAGAGAAGATTTGTACCCAATATCAATCAGGCCAATAGAAAACGACCAAAGAAGTAACACCACTTATTTATAAATATCACAACACTACTTCAGTATTTCGACAACCTGATTACTTTATATTATTATCAACCTTTATATCTATCACCATACAATTATATATTATTATCACCATACATCACTATTACATTATCACGACACTTATTATTATTATCCATTACATTATTATCACATTCTCTATATCCTCCAAACTAGTATAAATAGCCCCTAGCTTTGTATCAAATAAACATTATCTTCTATTTTATATATTTAAGTACTTCTCTACTTATTAACTGATTAACCACTGAGAGTTGAATCTACACACACTACTTAACCTATTACAAGACTGATATCTGTAAGTTCAATGTTATTCTAATTCAACTCTCAGTGATTAATTAGAATAGGAAGAAGTAAAGAAGTATTTAATATTAAAATAGAAGATAATGTTTTATTGTTTAAATGTTAAGGGATATATATACTAATTGTTAAGATATAAGTGATGTGATAATATAATAATACTTGTGATGATGATATTGATAATAATAATAATGATGAATAATATAAACAGGTTATTGATATGAAATAGGTGAACCCGAAGTGGTGTTATGTTGTACATAATAAAGTGGTGTTATTCAGCTTAGACCTTTCCGATTCATATGATTATTCTTGAGTGGTACAAATCGTCTTTTCTGGTTTTTGGTCTTCTTGAGCCTAAGTTCGATTTCTAGAGGCATATCTACGTCAAGGTCCGGAGTTCGGGTCGGACTAGCCCGGCTAGTCACGTGATTCTTTGAGACATCAGATCCATCGACATTTACAGGCTTGACATTTCTGTCAGGCCGATGATTGTCGATGAACCAGATGTCTCGAAAAGTCACGTGACCATTCGGACTAATTTAACCGAACCAATCAATGACATGGATATGGATATGCCGCTTGAGGTAGAATTACGGCTTAAGAAATCTAAAGCTCAAAAGAGAAGATTTGTACCCAATATCAATCAGGCCAATAGAAAACGACCAAAGAAGTAACACCACTTATTTATAAATATCACAACACTACTTCAGTATTTCGACAACCTGATTACTTTATATTATTATCAACCTTTATATCTATCACCATACAATTACATATTATTATCACCATACATCACTATTACATTATCACGACACCTATTATTATTATCCATTACATTATTATCACATTCTCTATATCCTCCAAACTAGTATAAATATCCCCTAGCTTTGTATCAAATAAACATTATCTTCTATTTTATATATTTAATTACTTCTCTACTTATTAACTGATTAACCACTGAGAGTTGAATCTACACACACTACTTAACCTATTACGAGACTGATATTTCGCTTTCTCAAACTTTTTATTAAATTGTAAAGCTTAAACCTTTTAGCCGGTACTTTAAAATTGATAAAAAATCAACAACGTTAGCAACAACATTCAAAATAAGTTTTAAAGTATTAAAGCTTATTACCTCAAGTACCTTCAAACAAGTTTCCAACTCCATTGAACAAGATCTACAGTTTTTAAAAAATTCGAAATTGTTAATTTCTTAAAAAATGGAAAATCAACAAGCAATGGACTGTACCATTGAGTCCGAACAACCCAATCTCGATCTCGGACAACTCCAGAAATATGTCTACGGTCTCGCTTCTCAAGTAAACGAACACTCTACCATTTTGAAAGAAATGGCGCTTCTAAAAGAAAAAGTTTCCACTCTCGAGAAGGAAAATATGATTCTCGCCTCGGAAAATAAAATTTTGAAAGAAAAATTTATTTCTGTTTCATCCAACCCCGGTGCATCTAAGACCACCATTCCACCTCGGGTTTCAAATCAATCCACGGAAGATGTTAACCACGGCTCATCAAGCAAAGATTCTACATGGGCAACTAAGGCTGCTGAAACACGCCCTGAAAAGCCCAAGAGTACTTCCCCTGCTTCATCCCTTAAGAAGCGAATCGCTGCTGCTCGTCCCTTCCAAAGCACCGAGGATAAGGGTCCTCAAGGCTTTCAATATGTTTATATTGGTCGCTCACGTAAGATCATCCGATCTGAAGTCCGTTCTCGCCTTCGACGTACAGGCATTGACACTGGTCGTATCCTGGATGTCACCTTTCCCGCCTCTGGAGTATTAGGACTACTCATGTATGTTGTGGCAAAAGCGGTATTCACTAGTTAATTTAAATAAAGTCTTATAAAGTCGATGAGACACAAATAAAGGATCTTTATTAATTTGATAAAAAGCGAAGAAGGATCTTAATTGACCGGGATAGCTTCTTTGTAATTATTGCGGATTCTTAATATAGTGACTGTACGATCTCGAGATGGACGTCATCAGTACAATTATGATTGTACTGAGATTTAATCTCATATGAATATCTGTTTAAGAGAGAAGATTATACATATCAAGTGTTTATATCTTCTCAAATACGACACATGTTCAATATGTCAAAACATTTACCGATGCTATGAATAAGGTCGATGCTACTCTGTACCCAAACTTTGATCCTCTTGATCCTAAGCATCTGGCGGATCCCCGATACTCTAACATGACATACGAAGAACGGTGTCAAAAGATGCACGACATTGTCAATAGTCGTGCTATCGATACTCTCACTTTTTTGCGTCCCCTTGTTGTTGGCCCTGTTGCTCGTTCCTTTGTGGACTTTGGCTGGATCGATGACGAAGATGCCAAAGATGCTCTTGCTGGTGCTCGTAAGAAGCTTGACCAAGTAGATCCTCGAAAGGCTGCATTCTACTTCAAGAACACTGAAGCCGAAACTCTGTCAGAATCTGAAATGGAACTCTAATGAGTGTCCATTACAATTCGAACAACAACACCTCCCTTCGCTCCTTCTCATTTAGTCTCTGGAATGCTAATGGTCTTCGGGCTACAACCATCCAAGATGTACTATCTCATGTCACTAATTCCGATCTCCTTTTCATCACCGAAACATGGCTCACTGCTGGTTACTTGCCTGCCAATTGGTCTCAATATCATCTCTACGGTACTTTGGTCTCTAATGGTAATGGTCGAGGATCCGGTGGTGTGTCATGTTTTGTCTCGCCTCAATGTTCTATTCCTGTCACTCAACTTCCTTCTCCCAATGCATATACCCTATCAATGAAAATTGGTAGCGTCAATGTACATTGTTCATACTTCCCACCCAGTCTCTCTCGAGAGCTGGTGCTTTCCGCTTTAAGGTCCATCCCCCTTGGCTCTGACACCATTCTCTGTGGTGACTTTAATGCACGTCTCGGTCCTTTCACTGGTGATTCTATTACTACGCCTCGTGGTGCTGATCTAACTACTTGGTGTGAACAACAAGATCTTCTGGTTCTAAACTCATCTCTGTCTCATGGTGTAGCAACGTTCTCAACATTCCGGCAAAATACGGAACAATGCAGCATCATCGATCTGTTTCTTACCAATATACCCTGTGGTGACCTAGCAAGGCTTTAGCCATATTAGAGCTAACAAAGATTTATCCATGCTGATACCATTTGTGATATAACCTTAACAATAAATGTCATAGTAAGAACTATAAGGATATTACATCACAAGTCTAATTTAGTACGTCTGAGAAAGACTGAAAATTTAGTTTAATGAAAAGAGTTAAGAAGACTAAACATTTATTAGAACAAGGCTAAATTAGTGACTATGTAATAATCATATACATTTTTGGTTAATCAATGATAACTTCAAGATAGCACTAGAGATATGAACACAGCAGACAGTCTTTTATATAAATACTCGTACATTTCATTTATTAATAAAGACATCTTATAAACAGTCTCAAACTACTCCTATAGTCTTTTTATAATTTTTACTTTACCTTAAAACACAACATACCCGACTGGAATTTCAAACACCCTTCCCTGGTGGTTGAATCTGATCTTTCTCTCGGTTCAGATCATAGACTTATGACACTGTCATTTGAATATAATTCTGCTTTACGATCTGGGGGTAATAGGTCTGGGGGTAATAGGTCTAGGGGTGATAGGTCTGGGGGTGATGGATCTGGGGGTAGTGATACCATAGCTCCAAGACGCCTATGGAATCTCTCTAGGCTAGGTGAAGATGGCCCTAAAGCGCTATTTCAGTCCAAATTTGTTTCTCTCGTTGCTCCTCTTGTTGATTCTCTAACTGATCTAGTGTCTAATCCTCCCCTGGTCTGCCCTGATATTGATGGCCTCAACCAAAATCTTAATGATCGCCTCTATCAAGCTCTTGACTCTTCTGTTGGTGTTAAAAAACCTAACTCTGGTAAGAAGTGGAAAGTGTTCTGGTCCAATGAAATGCAAGAAGCCGCTCGAGAACGTGATCGTTGCTTTGGCAGGTGGCGTCACTCTCGCGGTGTTGATAAAGCCTACTGGTGGAACCAACATCTTGCAGCTCATAAATCTCTTCGTCGTCTGGTATCTGCAGCAAAACGTCTTTCCTGGAAAAACTTTTGTGAGTCCCTTGAAACCAATTTCTCCAAAGCCACTGCTACTCTAGCAAGAATTAAACGTCGCAGACAGTGCTCTTCTACCTACGCTCATCTTGATGGTCCCCAAGCTTCAGTTGATGCAATGGCGAATCACTTGTCTAGTGTATACGCTGGTAATCTCCTCCCTCCTCCTACCAGTCGTCCCCCTCCTCTACCTAGGCTCCTTGAAAATAGTCCTCTCCCTGTTCCTGATGACGGACTATTTGACGTTGATCGTGTTCTAGAACACATCAACCGTTTACCATCTCGCAAGGCTCCTGGCTCTGACCATCTCAAAGCTGAAATGCTTAAATCTCTTGGCAAAGATATAGCTAAAGTACTCTCCCTCCTTTTTACCCTCTGCTACCAATGGTCTTATACACCTAGCCTAGGGCGCATAGCTAATGTATTCCCTATCCACAAAAAAGGGGACCCATTTGATCCAGCAAACTACAGACCTATTTCACTGACATCTGTCATTCGAAAACTGTTTGAATTCACTCTCTCTGCCTCTCTCTCTCTCCTCAGTCCTCCACTGGATGTAGCTCAAGGTGGGTTTCGCCCACAACGTAGCCCCCTTGATCAAGCCCTTTGTTTACATGATCTCATACGTGGCTACCTCCGTACAAATCATCGTCTTCCAGTGGTAGTATTCCTTGATATCAAAGCCGCCTATGATACCGTCGATAGACGTGTAATCTGGAACTCCCTGGCCAACTCTCCTCTCCCAAAGCCAATCCTTGCACTATTGGTAAATTTATTTGATGATGTTCACATCTCAGTCTTAATTTCCAATCATGTATCCACTCCCTTCTCTCCTGCCACTGTGTACTTCAAGGTTCTGTCCTGTCACCTTTACTATACTCTCTCTATATCAACTCTCAGCCTGGTGTTCTTCGGTCTGTTGCTACACCAAGTACGACTTCTGTTCTCCCTCCTGGTGCTACTCAACGTACTCCAATAAATTGCCTCTTGTTCGCTGATGATGTAGCTATCTTAGGATCTGCATCTCAAGTACAACGCATGCTCAACCTCTCCGCTGAACACTCCCAATCGATTGGCTACCGATGGAGTCCCTCAAAATGCGCTGTCCTCAATGCCCCCACAACCGACCCTCAAATGACATTGTATGGTAACTCACTACCTACAGTTGATGAGTTTGTATACTTAGGCGTACCTTTCAACAAGGAAGTTCTATACGGCCCTGGCATCCTGTCCCTCCGTAAAGCAAGTGCAATCAAAACCATGGCCCTCCTCACTTCAGTTGGTGTCCACAAAAATGGTTTCTCTCTCCTCCTCTGCTCCCGGCTATATACCAGCTTTATTCGTCCAAAAATAGAGTATTGTCTCGCTATCTCCCACTTTACAGCTACTCAAATAAAGGCCATCGACGATACACAAAACCGGCTTGTCCGAATGTTCGTTGGTGGATCTTGGTTTAATGTTGCTAAACACATTACTTGCCTCCCCTCGATGAAACACCGCTATAACGTGCTTGCCACTAGATATGTGTTGAGAGCTAACTTACTACCAGATGACTGTCTACTTGTTCTCCTGAGGTCTCTACAAAAACCACCCAGATTGATCTCTCTTCTTCAAAAGAATGCCCTCTACAGATCTCTGCCAACTACACTACCCGCCACCCATGGTTTACTGAATTCACACTTCAGGAAATTCTGGCAAGACCAATTTGATACTCTCATGGCTAAAGCTGTTACCTCTGGACATCATGTTCTACTTCGAGCATGTCGTCCATGTACCTCTAAACCTGACCCTATACTGTTGAGAAATTCGAGAGATAAAGCAATGAATTAAGAATAAAAATAAAGAAATTTGAAGAAGTAAAATTATCAAACTGCAAAAATAAACTAATGTCTTTATTATACATAAATTGGGTTCTTTATATACATATTCAGGGCTGGCTGAATATCAATCATTTAAGTGAAACCTGTCAAATATACAATAGGCGTATTGTCAATTAAAGATCGAGCATCTCATGGTACCTTCGAGAATCTTGTTATTGACGAGCGATCATATCATTGGATTGTATTATCTGGAATAAATGTATGACTATTGTTTTCTATATATTGATGAGTAATCAATGCGTAGTAAATAGAGTGTAATAGCATGTATTTGATTTTAAGAGTAATGCAATAATGATTTATAGAAAGGTTATCAAAGAAGAAAGAAAGAATTGATGATAGAGTTATATCTGTATATAAGCTCGATCACAACAAAG
>JAEPRD010000314.1:6951-17022 GCA_016758985.1 Mucor saturninus | reverse complement strand
AGCGGATGAAATAATTTTTATTTACCCAATGTGAGTAAGTATTCGCCCATAGACGAATACTCGTCGGCTGCAGGTAAATGGAACGAATAAATAAGCTTAGAGTTTTGTGCAACCTTTATATTTTACTTAAATTGAACGGACATTTACCCCTGGACGGATATTTACCCTTTTTGAGTAAATGAAGTAATTTTATTTTTGTGTACCATTGTTTATTTACCCAAAATGAACGGATACTCGTTCACGGGCGGCTATCCACCCAAATTTGAACGGATGTTTACCCCCAGACGGCTATTCGCCCATTCGTCCGCTTTTACTTGGTTTAAGTAAGTTTTTTTAGCCTAGGTGATTGTATACTGCGTTAATAGCATTGACAATACTTGAATTGGTTTCACAAAAGTCATTCAACTCTGGGTACATGTTATTTGAGCACTTACAAGGACCTGCATGACTTTGGATCATGTTATCTCTGAGCGCCTCAGTAACGCCACTTTCGGCCGCAGCACGAGAGTTTCCCAGGTTACCGGTGGGTGTACACCCAACATGTTCATCCGTATACTGACCACCATCGTGGGGGCAGTACTGGGGGGGAGGGAATACCATAAACTCATCAAAGTCTGAGTCTTCCAAAAGAGGTGATTCTTGGTCTTCACCTTTCAAACCAGATGGTGCTTCATTCACCACCGTATCTTCATCCACGGCATCCGCAACATTCACCGCGTTCACAACATCCTCGGATATAACCGGAGGGGGAGAAGAAGCAACAACATCCACTACGTCAACAACATCCTCGGATACGACCGGAGGAAGAGAAGGAGCAACAACACTACCAATAGCAGCAACACCGGCAACAGTAACACCTTCGGCTTTCTTAGCAGATCTAGCCTCTCTACGACAAGACTTACGAGCGTCCTTATTCGTCTCAACCTGGCTAGCTTTAGCAGCAGCCTTTTCTCGGCGCTCCAACATGGGTGCTGTGTTACGAACTAAGTTTCTCGCAAATCGTACTTGCTGTGCTGGTGAGAGCTGTGCAGGTTGTTCTACAGAAGATGGTACCTCAGATATAATCGCTGCTACACGATGATTTTTCCAAGCATCATTGGCTCCTTGATTACCATTGTGATTGGTATTTATGGAAGACGTAGGTCCAGGTCTGCGAACACCTTGATTACCTCTGCTGCCAGAAAACTGACGTACATTCTGATTGTTACCAGATGTAGTCGTACCCCCTTGACTCACAGGACCGTTGTAACGTCTCTTCTTATTTACATCAATAGATGCGGCAGAAGAAGGATTGACATCACGACGCTTGTTATTCCCCAACTGGTCCTTGGAACTGCTCATGGTAACATAGCGAGACTTATTTTTGATGTACTTAACCTCAAGCGTAAAGCAATTGTGGTGTTCCTCAAAATATTGTAACACATTGTTAGGGATGATGTTTTTTAAAGACACCCTATCATCCAACAAAGGATCATCAGCTCCACACTGAGTCACTCGAACTGAAAGACCGTAAATATATTCTAGGGAACTACGATCCTCTTCAGAAGCTCCGGCAAGCAATGGGCGAACCCGGTCCTGGAGACCAACCGTCAGTGCATTCAAAAAGAACGTTACCACTTCAGGTCCTTCATCCTGGTTTGCTTCCATTCTTACTCGATCGAAACGAGCTCGAAAAACGCCAAGACACTAAATTGGCAACAAGCGAATACAACTCAACTCAGTTAAGGCACGAGTAAACTTATCAACTAATTTTACATCATACGTCTCCAAGAAAATTTCCTTAAAGGTGGTCCAAGTTACCTCGGGTCCTTCATGTTTCTTTCCTCTTCTCCATTTGTCCACATCGGGTGAGGTACAAAGAGTCAACAATCTCGACCAATCTGTTTCCAACAATGATTTGCAGTTCCAAACACAGAAAACGTTCTCAAAGTGGTTCAACGCGTCGGTGGGATTGGCAGCGGCCGGTTTGTTCGTCATTAGTATTTCTTCAGGACATCCTAACCATTCTGTCGTATTTGGGTATGATTTACTTGAGAATAAACAAATAAATCGAATAAATAATAAAAACATGAAATAAAAACATCCTTTAATGTTGAGTAACAGCATACACCTGTATACTGCTACACAACGACTCCTACTATGAGTACATATTTCTATATAAAAAGATTGCATGATTGGCTTAAAATTGATATACGAATGACAGTTGGATACAGAATGCTATACCACTGAGTTACGATATCACCGATCGGGAAGAGAAGCTTCTCCAATCAAATCAAGAATTATAAGAAAGAGAAACTTAATATTAATAGTTCTCTCAATGGATTAGCTACCCATAGAGAGAATAGAACAGCTATTTCTATAAGTGGTTCATTTACTTATACATTGATAAAACACAACTTATACGACTGTAAGTGTATAAGAGAAGTAGTGCATGAAATATTTGGATGCCTATTTTCTACAACTAGATATACAAACATCGATAAGAAGTTCTATATTTAGGATCACATATCTAATCATGTCTTAGATAAAAAATAATCAACAGAATGGATAAATGATCAGACATAACTACATGTTCTACCGCAGCCAATTAAACATAAAAACCTTATGCATCTTTTAACAAGCTACCGTTACACGATATCTTACTGGTATTCTGTATTTTAAACAGAACAATAAGAGTGTCCCAGATCGGTTGATCCAGGGCGACGTTACTTGAAATCAATTCTAACGAGTAGAATTCATTTAATGTAAGGCGGGAAACTGAGTATAGATTTATTACAAGACCAGAAAGATTGACTCAACACAACTACCAGGGGACGTTGTTCAATATAAAAAGGATCAATTATTTCATCGCAGCAGAGTTCTTTCAGTCTATTTTTACCTAAATAAAAATATACGTTTTATCTCATTACTTTACCGTACTATTTTGTCAAATACCACACATTCAACCTTGGGCAAATGCTCGCCTCCAGGGACCGTAAATACACCCTTGGATGATGTAGAAAATCAAACTCCAGCTCTGAGCTCATCAAGTTGTAACAACCCCGCCTTGTAATCGGCTTCCTTCTTAACACGGATGTCAAAGAGAAGTTGCCACTTCACTTTTACTACCGAAATCGTCTCGTTGCAAACACGAAATTTCTCCTTCTCCTCAGGGTTCTCTTCATCTAAGTTGAGCAACTCCAAGGCGAGATGGTCTAATCTCTCCTCGATTACGGCCTCCTTAGCACCAAACATCACTATGTCTTGGCGTTTAGTCTCAAGTTTGTTTCCAAAGCATGAATCTCATCAGAAATCGAAATGGATTAGGGGGGTGTTCTGGGTAGTAAGTTAACACTACCACTCGTAGAGCTATTGCTAGTTCTACGGAGGGCGGAATCAGCTAATTGCTTAGCAGCTTCCTCAACAACGGTAGGTACTCCATTCGAGAATGGCTGCTTACCCAAAGTCGAAACTTCGGTCATCACAGTGTCCTTGCCATTGGCAGATTCTTTATTGTTCACTGAGTTATCTTCAAACATATTGAGCGTAATGAAGTATCCTTAGTAATAGAGTTCGTAATGAATTCGTAAAAAAAAATGAAATAGTCGATTAACACAAGTATAAAATACGAGACAGAAAAAAGATGAACTTTATTAAAATAGGATAAAACCTGATACTTATACCAGGCTCGGAACTTCAAATAAAGAAGTCCCAAGTATGTGTGTATTATACTTCAACTACAACATCTCCAATTCATAAGCAATATTAACATTGATTGCAGAAATAAACAAAGAAATCTTCATCCCATCATCAGTGATACCAGCTGCTTTAAACAATCCATTGATTTCGCTTGTGAATTGTTCTACATCTTGATGCTGACCTTGCTTGATTGATCTCAACTTGGTCCAAGCTTCGTCAGTGTTTGCTTTCAAGAACTTGTTGTTGAACCTGCTGTCGAACTCCCCCCACGTTTCTACACTATCTTCGACATTTTCCCACCATGCTTGAGCTCTATCTCTAAAGCTACTAACGATTGCAGTTAAGAACATGCCATCGTTAAACCCAATCTTGAAAAATCCTTTGTATGATTTTACAACTTTCATCCATGCTTCAGCTTCTTTACAATTTCTACTTCCATTAAATACAGGGATCTTTCCAATCATATTCATATAATCTGAGGGGCGAAATCCTCTTACTTCTTCAGTCATTTTCGGTGTTACAAATAAAATTTTTCTTCGGTAATACAAGTTCAGCTGTCAAATTAAAAATTTTCTTCTGTAAAAATTTTCTGATCCAATAATCTTATTCTGTAAGGTTCCTGGCTATAATCAATTCTTGTCAATTAAGATAAGTCTTCTAAATATCTTCTTTGATGTTGGTTTGTTGTATGGTATTTCACGGCAACTAAAAGTTTAAATATGTCTCGGCGAGACCTCCAATAATACGGTTGCGGTGTTGTTTGTGAAATCAGTATGTTCCCCTTGATGTGATCGTTCCGAGACAAGACAATCAATCAAAAGTATTAAATAAGATGTAGTTGTATACGATGATGTTATGAACTGGTTCTTCTTTTCAGTTATACAATTCAATTCAATTCAGTTCTATTCAGTCAATTCTATCCAATCAGGTAGTTCTAACACTAAGGTGCACAGTTGTTTCTTAAGTAAAGTAAAGATTATTTTATTATAATAAATTATAAAATTAAAGATATAATTGTCTATTTCCTATCCAATCAATAGCCAATCATTTTCGAGAAGCGTGACAATCACGTGTTTTTGATGACGTCACTCATTCTCAGAGATAAACGCTACTTCGAATTCACGAACGTATCAAAATGTAAGTTTCAAGGTATATATAATTCAACTCTCAGTGGTTAATTATAGTCAAAGAAGTATTTAATGTCAAATAAAAGATAATGATTTATTAATGATACAAGTTGGTTATTTATACTTGAGATAATTGATAGTGTAATAATGAATATAGTAATTGTATAAACAGGTGATGTATTTATAAGTTGAGCACCTGTTTAATATTTAAGACGAAGGGATAGTAATCCCGAGTGGTATGATATTGATTTAATGAAAGTGGTGTTATTATTGTTTCCGCTTCTTTGACCTTGTATTGTTTTTAGTAAGTGGTACGAACTTCCTCTTCTGATATTTGGTCTTCTTTAGCCTGATTTCAAGTTCTACCGGAATATCCATGTCGATGTCCGTGTCTACCGGAATGGTGCGGGTCGGACTGCTTGGTACTTTCATCGTAGGCATCTCTACCATTCTGGTACTGACAAAAATGTAAGTTCAATGTTATTCTAATTCAACTCTCAGTGGTTAATTAGAATAGGAAGAAGTAAAGAAGTATTTAATATTAAAATAGAAGATAATGGTTTATTGTTCTAATGTTAAGGGATATATATACTAAATGTAAAGATATAGGTGATGTGATAAATATAATAATAAGATATGGTGATAGTAATAATAGTAATGATGATGAGTAATATAAACAGGTTGTTGATATGAATAGATGAACCCGAAGTGGCGTTATGTATATACATTTAAGTGGTGTTATTCGGCTTGGGCCTTTTCCTATTCATGTGATTATTCTTGACTGGTACGAATCTCCTTTTCTGGTTCTTGGTCTTCTTAAGCCTAAGTTCGATTTCTAGAGGCATATCCATGTCAAGGTCCGGGTCGGATACCGGACTGTTCCGGACAGTCACGTGATTCTTTAAGACATCAGATCCATCAATATTTACAGGCTTGACAAAAACAAAATTGCCTAGCTAGCTCAATCGGTAGAGCGTGAGACTCTTAATCTCAAGGTTGGGGGTTCGACCCCCCCGTTGGGCTTTCTTTTTCATTGTCGTGTGATTTATGTGGTGTATCTAGCAGAATATGTGTCGGGTCGTAGTGATTGGTTGAGATTTAGTTTTGACAGTAAGGTAGAAGAATAATATACGTTGGTAGTTGATTATTCAGTTTTAAGTGAGCACCACGTTGTTTTATATAAATATATACGGTAACGAACCAGTTAAATAAAATAAAATAAAAAGGTCTTGATAGACAGATACAGAGAAAAAGAGACTAAGGCTTCGGTTTTTCTAGGGAGACAGTAAGATAATAGGCCAATTACATATAGAAGATATAATATTTGATAGGCAAGTTATGATAAAAAGTATATAGTAAAATCTGAATGTTTTATTTATGATTGATAATCATTTGAGCTTTTATAGTTTTTCTCTGTTAGAAGGATCGGTAACGATACCCTGAATAAAACGGATAATTGATAAAAATAATAACACTAGTTCGATAAAATAAATTGGGTTAAAATATAATGGGAAAAATACAGTTCGTTGCAACACAATGCTAAAATTTAGCATCATGCTAGATAAATTTTCTGAGTGAAGTTTTGGGTTAAAATCGAGAAATTGATATTTGAAAATCCGCATTGTAACAAAGTCTTACGACAGTCGTTCTCTGGTAATTGATCATTTTTGACGCTGTCGTGGCTTCGGTCACGCAAGTAGTTTAATATTTAAAATACAGTTCACCAAAATATAATAAAATCATCTTTTGATCTCCTAAATAATCTTCTATATATTTGGTCGTTACATAACAACAGTTCCTCGACAACGCAGCTGTACGGCGAGGCCTATATTATTTTATGCGAGATGATCTTTATTAATACTCCGTGAAACTAAAAATATAAAAATACAATTTGAGCACGGATGCTCTCACGCAGCATCCTTCTTCACTGACTTTAACCTTTTAAGTATGGTCGACCTAAATCTTCTTGCTGGATTGGTTCATTAATATCACCTCTGTATGAACAGTGGTGCCAGCCCGACATGTCCGGTCTGATCTCGGATTATGTAAAATATAAGCGAAAGTGGAAGATTAGATGAAAGATGATCTTTATTGTTTCGTAAGATTAGTGTCAGAGAGTTTTTAATAGTGTAGTAAAAGTAGGCTTAAAATAGGATAGTTTTGCAAAAAAAAAGTATAAAAAAACAATAGGATCAATTAGAATTCTTGTCAGAGTTTATTGATGTTAAAGTTAACTAGAGATTTAGGAAGAGGAAAAATAAAGAGTATTTATAATAAATGGAGTGGACGAGGCTGAGGATACTACTCTTAACAACTTGAGTATGCTATCAATAACAATATCTATATTGGAGAATTAGTGCTACGCATAATCAATAGAGAAATAATAACAATAACATGTCTTAAGTTTGGACATTGGTGTTACAATACCGTGACACTTTAAAGTAGTGACCGTCTTTAGTGAATTCCTTTTTTATGCCTGATCATGATTTAGCTATCATTTATCAGTGATGATGAGATATGAATTTATTATATGTATAATCTATATGTGTGATTTAGCACAAATAGAAGTGCATATGTAAAGTTAAATATAGTAAATGAAAGATGGTCTTTATTGAATATTCAAATTGATACCACGCTACAAAAAAAAAAAAAACTCGAGAGAATCAAATACACCTCGTCTTGAGTTTGTCTAATAGATATAAAAAGTCATAACGTTTAGGTGTCTTGTATTTTTTTTTTTGATCTGTATAGTTACCCGAAAGTGTATTTCATGCATTCCGTAGTCACAGGAGAAATGGACACGGGTGGAAATGAATCCGTAAACAGCATAGTCCCCAAGAGAAAAAATCAACTTCGTATTTAACAGTTCCCTCAAGTATATTTGGTTGTTACTGATGGTGCCTTTGGTACTCTTTGCGCTGCTTTTTCTAATCATAGTGCCTATCTTATTGCTGTAGAACCGCTCTTATCGGAACGATTTGATCAAAAATGGCATTTTATAATTTTCCTGTCAAAGAAAGTCCCTGGATATTAAACTTTTACTTAAACAACCATATACACAATTCAAGTGTCGAAATAAATTCTAACAGAATTGGTTGAGACAATCAAATAAAAATATGAAATATGATTGCTTTATCTTCTTTTTATTTAAAGTCAGCGAAAAAATAGAAATAAAATTAATTCGAAACATACTATATATAATTGATCTTCTTTTTCGCTCGGTCAGCACCGCAAATATGGACTCCAATTCACTTAACCAAAATGAAAAATTTATTGCTATGCAACAAAGACTACTTCAATTAGAACAGCTAGTAGCACAATCAAGAGCTCAAACTTCTACAGAGCCACAGACATCCCCTAACGTCAACATGGATGCTGATGATGAGACCATTGCTGCTCTGCATTCTTTAAGAATCAGGCCATCATATTCTTGGACTCCTTTCCCTTTCCTTACCGAAGTTCTTTCCCTGGACTCACCGCTTTTTCCAACGACCATGCTTCCAGATGATGAACGTCGTAAGCTCATTGATCAATATCCCAATATTGAACAGCTTCAGTATCAACCTCCGGATACAATTCCCAGCGCTGCTCGCAAGATGAACAAATATCAGTCCAAACAGGACATGTCACTCAAACGCTTGCAGTACCTCCTGTCAGGTGTTTTCCGACCTTTGGATGTACTTGGGTTAGAAATTAGTCAAGATACGAACAATGAAAATATTCAACGCTATCTTCATATGCTCAAGGATTGTCGTAGTTTATTACTCAATGTCTCTGCTCAAATTAATGACATGCGTAACAGCATCGCTTTTCAATCAATTAACCCTTCTTTCTCATCCAGCGCCTCACCTAGCAATACTAACCTCACTATGTCACCTGCTAATTTTCAAGCGGCCTTGGTTCAACAGACTACTACATCTCAGGCACTTAAAACTGCCAGTGGTCGTCGTAACAAGAAACGCAACTTTAATCAAGCACAAAATGGTCAAGCCCAGCAGTTTTTTCGATCAGGTCCGTCCTCTCAGCAGGGCGGTTATCCCAACAACTTCAACAACAACCCATTTCGGCCGGCCAACAATCAAGCCAACAACAACAACAGCAGCTACAGCAACAGCAACAACCACAGCCACAACAATGGCAGCAAACCCAGGGCAAACAACAACCCCTACCACAACAGCACCAGTAACAAATTGTTTGTTAATCGTCGGGGGTCGTCTCAGCCAGTACTAGTCTCAATGGACAACTCTTTCAATCGACGACTGGCTTCTCAAAACAATTCGTTACGGCTTCAAAATTCCGTTCACATCACCACCTCCACTCCGAATTCAACCTCAACCAACAATCCCGTACAATCAAAAACAAGACCAATTACTGGATCAAGAAGTTTCACTTTTACTCAACAAAGGTGCAATGGAAGAGATTCAGCCAACAACTCCATGCTTTTACAGCAACATGTTCGTCATTCCCAAGAAAAACGGTGGCTCACGACCCGTATTCAATCTCAAGAAACTGAACAAC
Source organism: Mucor saturninus (assembly GCA_016758985.1). Classification (NCBI taxonomy): domain Eukaryota; kingdom Fungi; phylum Mucoromycota; class Mucoromycetes; order Mucorales; family Mucoraceae; genus Mucor; species Mucor saturninus. The sequence continues at coordinate 7,699 of JAEPRD010000314.1, read as the reverse complement.
TAAATTCAAGCCCCTCACTTCAAAATGGAAACTCTGCAGGAAGTTACAAAACAAATCAAACGGAACAATTATTTAACCTCAATAGATCTGTCAGATGCCTTCCTTCATATCCCAGTTCATGTAGATTCCCGACCAAAACTCCGGTTGAACTGGAAAGGCAAGACTTACCAATTTTGTACAACTCCTTTCGGCCTATGATTAGTGCCTTGGCTTTTTACCAAGCTCACCAAACCTATTCTCGAATGGGCACGAACACAACAAATTCGACTGTGTGCTTACCTCGACGATTGGATCATCATTTCAGATTCGATCTCACAAGCTACCCATCACACCCAGCTAGTAATGGAAAAACTGGAATCGCTAGGATGGATAATCAATCACGACAAATCCATTTTACAACCTCAGCAGTCATTAGAACACCTTGGCTTCTTATTGGATACCAGAACGATGACCGCTCAACTACCAGGGAAAAAGCTAAGGGATCTTCGCCGAAGTATTCAGCAGATTCTAAAGCACCCCCTTCAATCACCACGGACCATTCACAGCTTAACAATGCGCATTCAAGCAGCAACTTTTGCTTTGATACCAGCCAGATCATACACGCTGCATCTGTTACAAATGAAAAACCAAACGGTACGCTCATCCGCCGATTGGGACATACCGCAGCAACTGACAACCGAATGCATAGAGGAATTAACATGGTGGAAGAACAACTTAATCCATTGGAACGGCAAGAGTATTCTTCCTC
>JAEPRD010000313.1:0-17190 GCA_016758985.1 Mucor saturninus | reverse complement strand
CGTTTTTTTTGGGTAAATGGGTAAACGCTTACTATAAATTCGTCCGAACGAGTAAATGGCTAAATTTGCCCAATTCGTTTTTTTTGGGTAAATGGGTAAACACTTACTATAAATCCGTCCAAATGGACGAATCGGGCGAGAAAATATAGCCTTGGTGAGTGCAATACAAAAAAATGCTAATATACATTTAAGTCATTCAATTAGTAATTTAACGCTTAAACGTCCATATATACAAGTTGAAATTTACCATAGCTATAAAATATACTTAACTGCAAACACACTTAAGACGATCTTAAGCCTCAATACACACTCAAGGGCAATAATCTAAGACACTTCAAATTGCATTATTTTGACAGCCTTTTAAATTATTATTTGTACTGATTAAAAGAGTGCAATAAATTGATGCCTGTGATTTTAGCCAATTTTACTATATCTCATATAACAATTTCTCTACGTTATAACTTAATCATTTTCCTCTCCCTCCTACACGGCAACTTACGACAATGTTAGACAGCTGGTGAATCTTCGCCTTATCAATTATTATATTTTGAAAGTATCCAGCAAAAGTTCTCGTACTTATTATGCACAGTAGTTTGTAAACGACTGTCTGTATAATAATTCTAATTCAAGCATACACACATTCAACATTTGGATTGCTTGTGGATGGAACTTAAATGTTTTAGAAATGTTGCCTTGACTGTAGAAAAAGAAGGCTAAACGAACTATGGCCAATTTCTCTCGAGTGCGTGTGAGACTACCGCTAATTGTTACAACAATTATTACATTTGAAACTTTGAAAACATAATTTATAATTATTTTGTATATATGTTACGTGGAAAATGTTTAGTAAGTTGTAGACTAGAGTGTTAGTTTACAAGATGTTAGCATACTTACAAAAAAGGACATCAAAATTTCTGTTATTAAGCCCCTCGTGTATGAACATGTTATAAATCAAGTGCTATCATCCAATCCTGTCAGAGTAGTAGCTGAAAGTATTCTTAACTACCTCATCAAGATTGTTCTCAAGCAAAAAAAAGTTCCCTGAAATGAACTGAAATGAACTGAACTGAACTGAACTGAAGGGCACAACTTCATTTTTTATGAAAATACTAATACCGCTAAACAAGAAAAAAATATTTATATTTGAATCATGTGTGGAAATATTGTAAATATAATCCTAAACATACTACTTTTTGTTGAGTTTTTTTTCAATTTAAATTTGGTGTACTATTATCAGTCTTTATGAAAGGAATAAAAATTATATTGATTCATGAAATTAGAAGACAATTAAAACTTCCTTGTATATCACTTCAGGAGACTTTAAGATTTTTTCTCCTGGCGTTTTCTGAAGTTTTTATTACACAAAATCCTATAGACGGGAACTCTGCACTTCACTTTAATTCAGTTCAGGAGATTTTTTTTTTTTTTTTTTTTTTTTTTTTTGCTTGAGAACAATCTAAGTCAAGAAGTTAAAGATGCAGTGCAGAATTTTATAGGTCATATAATTGTATAGCTAAAGAACCCCTTAGCAGGAGATAAGTTCAAGATGATAACAAAGTATGAACATCTGTGAATACAATTGTCATATTACATAGTATGTTAAAAAAGATCCTTACTGTATGGAGTCATGGGGAGATGTTTTAAGAAAGTGATAGTCACAAGATGCGCTTGGTTGACTTCGAGGATTAAATGCCAAGTAGATTATAGGCTGGATATATAATGTGTTTATATCAATGTTTACCACTGCCCAGTCCATTTGGACTAGTAATGATCGCCCTACTGTCTTTAAAAGACAAAGCGCCACCTAGAATGTGGCTGCCTCGACTCACTCCGTTGAGTCGACGGCTTAAATACTTTACAAGTAAGAAGTCTTCCTTTAATTCCAAATGACATTGATCTGATTTCCATGTTACTTTTTCCAAAAAAGGTAAGCCAAACGTCTGGAAATTTTTTTTGATTCGTCCAGAAACATATTTACAGTGTCTGAATTTAAAGTGGAAACACTGTAGAAAGCACGACCAAAAAGCGGCAATTGTTCCTTAAGATGCACCGTATAATACTTGGGATAATAAGAATGTTGGACAGCTTAGTTTTATGCGTCTATAGGGAGACTAATTGATGTATACTTCATTTGGAGCTTGACGAATCCATTCAACAAGTAAAAGTGTTCCTCTACTTTAAGGCTTAAGCGCTAGGTTGATATGCAACGAAACTTAGATAATTTAACCAAGATCAATAATTCCTCTATGTCACAAAAGGGTCTGCTTTTTTTGTGACTATTATTTTCTCTCTATCAGCCAGCAAAGAAAGGTAAAGACGAAAGCCAATAATACCAAGAAAAAAAAAGTACAAATGTGTATCTCCTTGTAACATTTATCTGGAGCTTCAAGGGTGTCCTAGACAGACATAAAAAAACCATGGCTTTTATATCGTTATGAACAATATAAAAATAACTGTTTTTATTACACGGTTGATGCAATTGAATGTAGAGGCCATAAGTATTTTTTGTACAACCTCATATTCAGCAATTTGGAAGAGACACGTTATCCCACTTTGGCCACTTGAACTTCTAGAATCAAGAAAATTTGCCTTAAAACTAGTTTGTCTGAATTTTTTATTTTCCCATTTGTCTGAGCTTGCCTGAAAATGATTTTCATTTGTCTGAATTTAAAGTGATAATACAGTAATTGCAAAATATATTTATTAGATATTACAGGATTGAAGAGTCATTCTCTTCCTTTTTTACAGTACGAACATCCTTTAATAATTGTTTCTTTAAGTAATCCCAACGTTCTGCACACATCTTTGCCATATGTCTATCACCAAACTGAGTTTCTACTTGCTTCCATTTTATGTTATTAGTAGGTAGAGCCAACACGTGTGCCAATAGTTCCTCATCATCATCGAGAGTCCAATCCTTTTTAACTTCAGTTTCTTCATCAGATGATTCATCCATAGCCGTGATAGAGTTGGGTGTAGGGGGTAATTCATCAATGGCAATGGATGAGTGGCGTCGTTGCCTCTTTAATTGATGCTGATCCTCATCGCTAGGTGGTGTATTGAGTCGATCCAGTGGATAAATTTTAGGTGAATATGTGTTTGTTTTCTATGTTTTTTTTACGTTATTCACGTGATGGGGAACAGGCCACAGGACACACTCCATATATGCATATATGTATATATATATATAATTTACCTGATCTGTTTTAGCGTTCAATAAAGCATTACGTACAATAGCTTGAGTGAAAAAAGGAGCTTCAATAGGGTTGCGAGGTCTTCCTCTTTTACGAGGCTTCACAGGCTCATTCTAACAAAGAATTAATAAAACTAAAAAAAAAAAAGGGGGTAAATTCTGACTCAGGCCGATTTACCTTTGAGATATCGTTATTTTTACGTTTATTGGTAGCTAAAGTAGGTCTATTAATTAGTTCACGTTCCAATACTAACATAGATGAGCTTACTTGGAGTGGTAGTCAATAAGGCATTAACAGACAATTTGGAGGCATGGGGGGAACCAAGTTTTTTAAAATTGTGGATGATGTTGTGGGTAACTGTCTTTGAAAGGCCAGCTAGTTCAGAGCATTGTCTTTCAGTCGCACCTGCTTGATGAGCTCCAATGACAAACCAGCAATCTTGTTCAGAAATTTGCTTCAAGGCCATAATATATAATAGTTAAAGGGTATATTTGAGAAAGAAAGAAAGAGAAATAAAGGAGAAAAGTATATTATAATCCCAGCCCCTTTTTTTCCTCTTGCACCAATTGCATTATAAAAATCGTTGAATATGATCACGAGATGACGTAATTTTTATCTCTGTTTGAAAAAATCTATTCAAATTATGCAAACTGAACAATGCATATTTTAAAATATTCATAGACTTGGAGTAGGTAACTAAGTTAGAAGACATTGTCATAGTTTTTCGTGTTCTTTTTAAAATAAAATTAGCGGCGAATTATTGTCCTAGCTTACACAAATTCTACCACCTTCCGAAACAGGAAACTGCTGCTAGAACTGACAGACTTGTATTTTCCGATATATATCCTTCAATTATAGTTGCTCCGCAGCTCTAAAATCACTCTGTCTCTCCATTAAATATGTCAGATTTTAAAACAAAAAAGCTCGTATGTGGCATAGTGTCATTAATACTATGCTTGGTATTTTTTATTCTGCAATTTACAAATAGCACACATTTTCCAAACATAGATGCTGGGTACAAAGTCTATGAAAATGACACTAAAATTATCAGTGAACAAATGCCAACCTATAGTTACGATTCAAAGTGGAAGGCCAAGACTTATGCAACACCATCCAAGGACTTATTAGACGTTATAAAATCCAATGTTTTATCACATCAAGAGAGAATCACAAAGACTGATCCTATCACTAAAGAAAAGACCACCACAACTATCAACAAAGACGTTTTACTGACAACTGTAGTAAACAGTAGTATGATGAACTATACATTAAACTGGATAGAGTCACTGAAACGCACCGATCAAAATAAAAAATTTCTAGTCTTTGCCATTGATCAAGAGGTTGTAGATGTACTGACACACAAAGGATACGAAAAAAATGTTATCCTTGTACCGAAAGAATGGCTAAAAGTTCCTTTATCGTCAGATTTTACTCTATGGAAAAACGAGGATTATCGACCCATAACACATGCCAAAACCCTTATTGTTGAACGTCTCTTGTACATGAACATTATAGTTTGGTTTTCGGATGTGGACATTGTGATTTTGAGCCCTCATATACTGGATGCCATGCTTGTACAAATCACTGATAGACCCAACACGCATATGCTTTTCAGTCAGGAAGTGGAGCATCGAACAGTCAATTCCGGGTTCTATCTCATGAAACCTTCCAAAATTACAAAGCAATTTATGGCTAGAATCATAGAAAAGCAAGATGAACCGTCGAATGAATTTACACAACAAAAGATCATGAACAGAGTATTGAAGGCCATGTTCCCTCGAGATTACGTCAAAAGTCCGTATCGCTTAATGGATTTGCTCTTATATCCCAACGGTAAATACTTCTTTAAAATGGATTTACCTACCCGGCTTGGATTTAAGCCATTGATGGTACATGTAAATAATTCAACTGGCGATATAAAAGAAGCATCTCTTATTAAGGCCGGTTTGTGGTTTCTTGAATAAATGTTTTTTTATGTGCCCAAAAAGGAAATTGTTTATGTGCCCTCTTTTTTTGATTGTTATATAATTTTACACAGACTTTTTTTCAAGTTTGAAAGATTTCATTTTCTTTTTTCTTTTTTTTCATTATCTTATTAAAATATTTATATAAAGATGTATCAGAATACAAGACAGCAGAATACAGGAAGAAACAATGATTGGCGTAATAGCGAGTTGAAGCGTGTGACAAGTCCAATCCCGGATGAACAAGGAAATGTTCGTCCACAAAGTAAGTTTGCGCGCAGACCTTTGCCTTCCACAAGTGGTCAATCTGTGGCTGCACTTCAGCAACATCATCAATGGTTAATGCAACAACAAGAAACAAAAATCAATAGCCGTGCTGTTTCTCCTATACCCACAAAACCATCGCCAAGAAGCAATGACAATTTAATGACAATGAAGCAATATACACTTCCTCACAACAGCCATGAAGATGTTGTTTATGAAGATGATGATCAAAATAATGATATGGACGGAGAGGATGTGGAGGAAGAACGCATGGTTGTGATTCAAGATATCCGATCAAGATCCCCAAGTATAAATAGAGGTGATTATAAAGATTTCATATTTTTCTTTTTGAATTATTGCTAAATGTAAGAATAGGGTCCGGTGGATCAGTTATGTCAGGAACGCAGGCACCCACTTTTTACCACGCACCCTCTACATCACAAGAGTTTAAGGTAAAAAAGAAGTTATGTTTGTGTCATTTTGATTATTCTCCTAACTTTGCATTAATTAGATTGTGAGAGAAGGTTGGTTGTACAGAAAAAACGGTCTAATGGTAAGAACAAAATAAAGTTTAAATTTTGTTGTTTTCCTGTTACTAAATTGAGGCTTTTTTTTCCAAATATAGCAGTGGAAGGCAGTATACGCCGTGGCTAAGCATGGAAACGCAGTAAAGCCAGGTGGTTTATACTTGTATAAAGATGTGAAGGTAATAAATAAGATTAAAAAAGAAAAAAAAACATCGTATGACTCATACTTATATGTAGTGTACAAATCATATCCAAACATATGATATGAGTGAAGTACTTGAAGTCTCGCCTCGAGCACAAGACTATAAGCAGGGCATCAAATGGGAGATTCGAATGCTTGTCAAGAGAGATGATGTTATGTTAGCTACTGATGATATGCTTTCGCGCAAGGACTGGGTTGATTCTTTGACTTCAATTATGGGAAAAGTCTCTATCGCTACACAAAATGAACTGACTTCTCGCATACAGTCTTCTGAACAGATGAATAAAAGTCTGCGTGATGTTGCTGAAGAGTTAGATACTGAGAACTCTCAACTGAAAGAACAAATTGATACGCTGAAAGAAACCATTTCGAAAAAGGATAGGTTTTACCAACAAGATTTACAAGCAAGGGAGTCCGAGTTGAAGGAAGGCTTTTCAAAACAAGAACGGGCATTCCAACAAGCCTTTGAAGCACGCGAAGAGGAGCTCAACAGCGAAATGGATCGTCAAAGACAAACTTTAGAGACCAAGTGCGAAATCTTTGAGCGTGAGGCATCTCAATGGAGAAACAAATACCACGAGCTTGAAAAGTCCAAGTTTAACGGTAACAATGAAATGAATGAAGTTCAACAAGGCAAAATTGAATCACTCCAAATTGAAGTTCGCAAATGGCGTAATCGTGTTGATGAATTAGAGCATCAACAAGATCAAATGTCATACAGAAAGAATGAAAATATCGGGTACAAGCCAAGAAGTACATCGGTCACATCTTATAACAGTGAAGGAAATACAGACGCCATCAAGGAAACAATGTCCGATGTCAAATTCAACTTGCAAGTCTTACGGGACCAAATCAAAAACTCTTCTGAGGGGCCTCTTTTGGATATCAAGACTAATGTAAATAAGCTTTGTGATAATTTAGAAGATGCAAAGTTAGGTTGGAACGAGCTTCAAAGTGATATTATCAAATTCCTAGAATCTGAAAAGGGTGATGCTGATGCCAAAGATGCTAATCAAAAGCACCTGTTTGAATTATTGCGTCATGATGTTACAGACTTACGTGAAGACTTGTTAGGTATTTCTGCAGATGATGATGATGATAAAAAGAAGGATTTGCCTTCTCTCACAGAAAAGTTTGACATCTTGATTGAAATGGTTGAAAACCTTCAAATTAGTCAATCACGTCTATCTTCTACTGTCCTTGAAAACGTTTCTGCCTCTTCTTCTGCTTCCTCGCTTTCTGATATGCCCAATACACCAAATAATGAGGAGGAGACTATCTTATTGAAAGCCGTAACTTCTCAGCAGCAGCAATTATCAGACTGGATTGAAGAATCAAGAGAGATTCACAACTCAACCCTTAGTACTATTGAATCGAATATGTTACAAAACCGTAACCTTCCTTCTGGACCTACGGATATCGGCCGCCTTCATGAAAAGATTACTAATACCATTGAAAATGCCATGAACGAGCTTTCTAGAAACCAACAAGAAGGTCAAGAAGAACAGGGCAAAAACATCAAGGTCATTGCTAATTACTTGCAGCTCATTACAAACGACATTCAAAATTCGTCCATTCCTGATTTGGCAGCATTATCTCAACAATTGGAAGATGTCGTTGAAAGAATTGGGTCTACAGAAGAACGTTTGTCGCTTCTAAATGGTGCTTCTTGGTCCTCAAACATGGAGTCTACGGGCGCTCCCTTGTCTGACGGTGACAAGTTGTCTCAGCTTCATAAATTTGTTAAAAACACGGAGCGTTTTATGGAGCGGTCACTTCGTATTTTGAGTCGCTATGGTGATAATCCCACTGGGATGGAAGAAACTATTCGTCGTGCTGTTAAAGGTGCATCAAAGGCTCAGTTGGAGGAGCTTGCAATCATCCAAGAACAAAACAAGGGTGAGCGCGAGAATAGCGAAAAGAAGATGAAGAGATACGAAGAAAATGCTCGTAGTTATTTTGACAAGTCGATGGAAAAGATGCATACAGATCTTCATGAGTTTACAGGTGTCATGTATGAAATGTTGGAGGGTCTTGTAATCAAAGCTTTGGAACACAACCCTGGTGAAGAATCGTCATCTGATATTGGTCAGCAAAAGTCTATTTCCAATGTTATTGAACTTCATGGAAAGTTATCTGGATTAAACCAAGCGTTAAAGACAGAAATTACTCGACTTGAAGAAGAAAAGAAACAGCTTGAAATTGCTGTGAAGGACATGAAAAAAAAGAGCAAGGATTTGGAAAAAGAAATTGATTCGCAACACAAAGAATTGCGATCTATACAATCAGAATATGACCGTGTTTCAAGAGATGTCGCCAGATCTCGTCAAGATAGTGTTGCCTCTTTAGCAAATGACTTGGAGCCCCTTTTAATCCAAATCTCCAAATTAAAAAAGTTGGCCTGTGCCGAGAGCAGTGAAGATGATTATACTGAGATCAGTAATCGTGAGAAGAGGGTAAGTACCATTGTAAATAGGATACCTTAAGCTTCATTTTACTAAAAACTTTTCATAGAATAGCAATAGAGCGAAATCCCCCTTACCAAGTCGTTATGATGATGAGCACGAAGAAGACTTGAGTCGCAAGTTACGCTTTCCCTCACCTAATATGACGCGTCAACAAAATCGTAGAAACTCGTTCAATTCAGAAAGTAGTGAAAACACATTTAGTGGCAGCACAAGACAGTCGTATGATCAATCAAGCATCAAGTCACCTTTAATTGGCAGCCGTGATAGACCCAGAGGAAAAAGTCCTCTTGCCGGTTACTTAGCGCGTAAACAATAACAACTTTAAACCTCTTTTAGTTAGATAACACACATGTATATTGTTTTGATCATTTTATTCCATCCCATTTCTATTATTATTTAAGTAAACTGTTTATTCCTTGTAACTATAGTAGTTATTCAAAATGATGATCCACCTTCTGAAGAGATATTCCAACGGGAAGTAACGAGATTACATCTTCTTGTATACAGATCATCTTTCTTTGGTTACTTGACACACACCCCTTCCTCCTTCTAACCCATTAGACTAACCCTCATTCAACCAATAATATAGAACTTTTTTTTTTAAAAGAAAAAACTTAATATTTGCCACAAGTATGATGACGAAGATGGCTGTGAAATTTTTTTTTTTTAAAAGCGTCATTTCTCTGTTTATTTTAGGAGTATAAAAACACATGTGATACCAGAAAATTTGCTTCCATAAAACCATGGATGAAAACATAGCCTCTCATGCATCACGCGGGATACAAGAATGTTTTGATTACATACAAAACGAAAGTAGTGAAAGTTTTAGTGTGATAATATATCCAGGGAATTTCTAAAGTCTGCATGCATAATCAATGACCCTGTTTAAAAACAAATGATTACGAAAACAAGAAAAAAGCAATTAAATCGTTTTTTGGTAACCAGGCCTTAAGGACTTTTAAAATAATTTAAGGGAGGATTTTTGCAGAAAAAAACCATGAAGGTGATAGAATAAATTTAATCCTTTTTTTGAAACTTTGGAGTTTGTTTGTTTCACATTTTAGAGTTAATGCTATTCAACTTGGATGCAAAGAGTGACAGCTAAAATAATAATAATAATAATCAAACGTATAAATTTACCTCCCCTTTTTTTTCCCTTCTCGTGATTTCTTTTGTCTATTTGTTTTAGATTCAATGCCATTCAGAAAAGAAAACAAGAATCCTTGTGGTGAGTCTGTGCTTTGATTTATCAACGCTTAATAAAAAGTAACATATAAAATCATAGCTGTGGATAGTAAAAGACAAAGACAGCATCTAAATAATGGCTGCTCCGACAGCAACGATAGCTATTTTTTACCTCAGGACAAAATTAGTGTGAGTCAACAACCGGATTGTCAATTTGACACTTTTTTTTTTCCTGTTGTGCCTGAGCAAGAGTCTATGTCTTTGCCTCTAGGCTGGAAAATTACTGGCCGTAAGAGATCTATATTCGAACTAGAGACCAATATCCATACACTGGGTGAATTGTATACTACGCTTGTTGATCTAAGAAACCAGGTAGCACCACAAGACTCAGAAGAGCAACCACCACTTACGACAAGACGATCGTCCTCTTTTTCAGCTTCAGATACATATGGTGGATTATCAAGATCATCATCTAATTTTAGCATGTCTACACCATCGTCGAACGAGGAAGACAATGTCTACTATAATCTGATCACTGTATACCCCGAATTCATTTTCGAGCTGCTTCTCCAGCTTTACTCGACTGATTTTTGCGATAAAAAGAATCTGGTGGAATTATTCCATCTAGGAAAGCTTAACAAATCTTATGCTAGTGCTATTTTTGCCTATAGTTCTTTACATGCATCCCTTTGCCACCCAGAAAAATATGGCATCTATTCATTTCTGAACAATTTGGCGTATGATTCTTACTATTCTGCACACGAACTAATCGAATTTGACGATATCTCTCTCACCACCATCGAAACGCTTGTAATTATGTATCGTTATCTTTATTTAATGGGAAGGGAAGCTGAAGCACGGAATTTGTTTTGTTTGGCTTGGAGACATATGCAAGTGATTTCAGACGGCGATCATAGTTCTACCATCAATCGACTTGTACTATCCATGGCAGAGCTTGACTGGACTTTTTCTATCTTGAAATCGTGTGACCCCATTATTCGATACGAGCAGGTGAAAAAAATTTCAGCCATTTGTAGGTCAGATAGATTGGAGGATACAGCGTTAAAGTTTCGAATCAGGGGACTCAATATGATCTTACAACGTGAGCAGTTAAATGGATGGCGGACCAAATATTTACAAATGTTCTTGTACAAAAGAAATCCCAGAGATATTTATAGCAGTGAGGATAAATTGGCTCTTCATCTCCATGCGCTTTATTTCTCGGGAATGCTTGAATATCATCAGTATCAAATGATGACTGCGTTTGAAACATCACATGTAAACGAGCCTTGGACGGATTATTTTTCATCGACCACAACACAGACAAAGACGCATGTGGAAAAGAATTTATACAGTTGTATGAATGCTGCTTATGGGTTTATACAGGTAATCAAGCTATTCCTAGATGAAGGCGATACATGTCAACTGCCCCAGATGACGGATACCTTATCCGCCGCCTGTACAGTACTCTATTTTGGTAACAAGGTCATCCGACCTCACAAATCACCACAAGAAGCACTTTTATTTATAGTCGGTGCTTTTTCTACATCGAGTATGATGCAGTGCCCTCGCGTGGAACGATTTGTCAAAACCTGGATGCCGCTTATAAAATCATCATAAAAAAGTTTTTTTTTTATTTGAATAAAAGTATAATTACGATACAGGAATAATCTGACCTTCTTCTTCTTCTAATCCTGTTGTGTGTTCCATCGTTTGAGAGAGAGTGAGAGCAGAGACAGAATCTTGTAGAAGTAAAGTGATATATTTAAACTGGGGAACTAAAGGGGCACTTTTACGGACGGTAGCACGAATTAAGTCTAAAAGCATCCTAAGTCTAGATTGAGTTTCTTGTAACCATAGTTTCCATTGATAATAAAACGCCGGTCGCTTGTTTTTTGTGGCCGTATTGATAATGGCCAAGTTTGCATTAGAGTTTCTCAAGATGATCTTGAAACCACCTAGCGTTGTGAAGGAGACATCGGAAGGCCGTGTCATGAAGAAGGATGTGATATGATGATAAGTGAGATCTTCCAAATCTTTTAGTGTGAACAAGTCAGTCTGGATCAATGCACATAGGAATTGGATGAATAGTTGAAATTCCTGATTGTCAGCTTGTGGTTTCTTCTGACCAATCATGGGCGCATCATGACTGTAAGAAGAGAGGTTTGTGTGATATGTATGATATTTACGTTTGATGAGATCTAATATTCGATGGAGATGAAAGTTCAATAGACGGTGGTGGATCTCATTTGCTTCTTCGGTATCAAACAATGAACTTACGGTCTGAGCCAAGGTTGCCAAGAAGTCCACCATTAATACGCCAGTTGATTTGATGGCATAGATATCCACCAATTTGTTACATTCGGGTTGTTGCTGCTGCATAGATGTGATAATATCCTCCAGATTTTCTCCACATTTAACATTTTCCTTCAATTCCAATCTCAGTTTAAGCGTCGGATCATAGACAAAATGGTCTAGTAGTAGTCCCAAAGTCTTGTCCAGTAAGAAATCCAGTGAAACGGATCGTTCTTTTTTGTTTGGTATACGATCAAAAATAGCAATAGCCATGTGGTTTGCGACAGACTGTAAGACGGCCGGCTGAATAGCCTGATCTTGAACCCCATGTCGACCGAGAAAGGCGACAGCGGCATGGACCAAATGACCAAACGGATTAATAATGCGTGGTTGAATGAGATCAATATTGTAATGTTGCTTTAATATTTGATATGCCAAGAGTCGACATTGACGCGAGCAAGTACCCAAGTACCAGACATCACTGAATTCGACATATTCGGCAATCTTTAACACAAGTTCAAAAGGTAATCGGCAAAGGTTGTCATTCGACATTGATATAAGCTTTCTTATTGTATTTTTATTTTTTCCTTCTTTTTTTGTTCTTTACAAATATAGAAGAGGAGATTGTTCTTAAACCGGATCTTTTTATAAGGACTGGGGAAACATGTTTTTTCATTGGCTGGATCATTCGTTGCATTATGAGGTTCCCAACTGAACAAAAGAGCAATTGTTGTGGTATTCCGTGACATGTGTATTGCTACCAATGTGTTGCATCTAATATGGGGCAAAAGCGATCCGTTTTGAATTCATTTTTACTGCTTTTTATATTTATGTCAGCACAAATTAAAGAAAAGACCCGATGATTATTGATTCTAGACAACTTTTTTTTAATCACATTAGATCATTATAAACTCCTCCGATGAGGCCCCTTCCTCTTTCTTTAACGCAGCCGCTAGGCTCTTTTTTTTTTTCATGCAAGGATGACAATATCTACTTTTTTTTTAGTTGACGTCTTTCACAACTTTTTTAATTCATCGGTTCGTTTTAATTTGGAGCAGATTTTGGGGGGGGCAAATAAAGCACATTCCATGCAAAGAAGATGACAACGTACACAAACACCTAGTTCAAAAGAACAAAATAATACAACACACAATTCAGCACGATGCCTTTACATGACATATAGATAACATATCGTTTTTTCATCAGCGTAATTGGTTTTTTTGTAAACGCTCACCCTCCTCCTCCCCCCTCCTCTCCCAGGTCTCCGCGTTTTTTCGTTATCGTGACCAGTTTCTATTTTTGAAATTCATCAATGGTACAGTGTCTTAGCATATTCATCATGTCTAGAACATTGATCATAACAAAGCTCATTTGATTTATCAATACCTTTGCTTCTGTATACATGTGGCAAGAGGAGCATATGATAATAACCTTATTGTTTGTAATAGCCTCCTTTTTTAGACGCAAGGGTAGAAAAAAGAGTCTTTTTTTTTTTTTTTTTAATTTAAATCAAGATGATAGAGTCTGTGTCAGAGAGTATCCAATGTCTGTCTTTTTAAGTTTTGTCACATGATTCAAGTGGTTGCACCATTAAACATTGCAATTCGTTGGTTACGCAAACAAGCAAAAGATTCTTTTGACGACATAAAATACCATTTCTCCATGTTGTTTAAGACACTTTAAATGCCTGTCTGGTAATGAAAAAAAATAGAACTGGCCTTGTTAATGTGTGCCTTCCGTGGGGCATGTTGCAGTCGTTTAGGGTGACAGTTCTTAGTTGAATCTCACTATAGCCCATAACCAATCTATCGAAGGGACTGTATCTTACCAAGCGGTTCCTGACAATAGCTTAATAAAGTAACTTGTCAAATACAATTGATGCCCTACGCGAAATCCAGTCTTTGATGGTATAAAATTATCTCTGGGTGGGATTGGTTTGGTTAAGGAATCTCCTGCCAGCCAAGTTTTTAAATGGCCATTGCTTTCCTTGTGCTTGTTTAAATTTCGCGATCGATACATAAATCATGTCTTTACATGAATAAGAGCACGTCGGAATCGTTCGGAACTAATTAAACAGTCATTGCTCCCCCATATAATCTTTATTGTTAACCTTTTTTCCGTCAAAAGATAGTTTAGCCGAACAAACAAGTATCGTTTGTTGTATTGAGTTATATGAAACACGCATTAAATATTTATTAGATAAGAGGACGCTTTATAAAACACAAAAAATTAGATAGAGTATATAGAAAGAAAGAAAAAACAGTATTAAGCCACACATGAGTTGGGGGCACGCGTGGGAATTATTTAGTAAGGTTGTGGAATAAAAGGAGGCGGGGAGAGGATGGCGAATGGATCGTCTACTAGGGCGGTAGGACCACAAGCATTTAGCACATCTTGAGTCATGGCTCCGACTAAATTTCTGGTCATTTCAAAATCATAAAGATAAGCCTTGGACAATTTACTGATATTGACAGACTGTTGGAGACATCGTCTGGCGAATTCTGAGTATTGATTGTCGTTGTAGTTGATGAGTTTGATATAAATCATATTGGCAAAAAGGAACCCGAGTAATGGGATATTGCATTCGTCGTGGTGTTTGACCATGATATCCAGTGTTTGGGTGATTGCGTAGGCAGCATCAATACAGGTGTATAGGCATTTCAGAGAGAAGGGTGAGGTAGGTACGTGATCTGGAGGGATAAATGCTTGATACAACAATATTTTGTTGATATTATAATACACATGAACACCCAATACACAAAATCTCGCGAATTCATGAATATCTACATGATAGTATGAATTTTCTTCTTGTACAAGGTCAAAACTGTTACTGATACAACAAGCTTCAGGCGCAAAAGAAGCCATCTGATCTAACGCGATCGATTCAATATCGGGGTTTTTCCATTCGGCAGGTAAACCATCATAAAATACTTGGAGTTTATCTTGCATCACGAGTAAATCTTTGGATAGGGTTGTATCTAGTTTCCCCGCTGCCTGCGATGTTAATAGTCTACTCATACATTCTTGACGAAGTACTTGGAGCTGAATCATGCAGTACCATTCTGTATAGATATAATGTTCAATCATTTCCTGTGGTGGACCAGCTAAATCGATGTCCATAAAAAAATCCATGATAGGTTTCGGCTGTGGTGGAGGTAACGGAGAGCTAGGGTGTAATTGTTCTAGTTCTGCTGGTGACGTATTCGAGTTACCTTGAAGCACACGATACCAAGTATTATAATAATATAAACACCAGACGAGGATACTTTCTTTTGTATTTAATTCACGTCCTTCGTCATATAATCCCATTTCCTGTGCCATGGTGAAGCAAATCCATTCATAGACAAAATTCACGCCATTCTGTCCGTTTTGATGGTTACAATAAGATAATAAGAAGACAGCTTGGCAATTATCGATAGTTGGTGTATCGAAACAATCGGCTAATTCTTCGCGTCCTTTGATGCAGTAGGCCATGGAAAGAGCTTTGCCCATATTGTATTGTGGAGTGTCATGGGCAGGACGTTTACTCCAGACATGCATTTGAAATGCATTTCTAGCTGCCATAGCGCATACTGCATATATGAGTACGTCTGAAGGTTTCTTTGCGGGATCTGGATGATGGTACCTTATTAAGAAATCGGTTGTATCGATAATGGGCAGACGAATAGCAGAACAACAAGGCGTTCTACAGTACAAATCTACGAGACTGTCTGTTAATTCTGGAGAGATATCTACGGGATAATCGTCTGGCAAGACACTTGAGGTTTGAGGTACTGCATTCCAGACACCAAAGGAGAAGCCTGAGGAGGTATGAATGGAGCTTGTATCGTGATCTTCCATTTGAAGTTTCTCGTCTTCCATGACCTGTTCGGCATCACGGGGAGAGATATGCATCGTGCGCTTAAACTGGTCCACTAATTTGGACAAATCGTTAAATGAATTTACGTTGCTTTCGACCAAGAGGCCTTTATGAGTTGTAGTGATTTTCCAAGCACATGGTTGAAGCAAAGGTGTCTTCTTGAAGGACTGGTCGACTCTTTGACCAAAATCTCGGGTCTTTTGGGCAAAATCCTTTGCCATTTTATCTATCGATTCTTGCCATTGATCCATTACTTTATTCATGGTGTTGAGTACTTGAGAAACATGATTTGCCTTGGGTTCAGTCTTGAGGTAGACACATTGAAAATCGCTACCAGCACAACGACTACAACTGGGCAGAGTTAAATCACATTGCTGAAGGTCTTTATAACATTTACTACAAGGATAGACTGAAAAGGAACTTGTGGAAGCTACTTGGTTACAATTACTACTTGTGGTGGATGCAGCATCATCATCATCATCATCATCGTCGTCGTCATCATTATTGATATCATGGTCGTCGTCCTTATTGTTGTTGGTGTGATCATTTACATGTTCTGAATGTATGGAGGAGGCGTCTTCTGGGGGTAAATAAAAAATGGCGGGAGCAACAGAGGATCGAGGCTGTGCGAGTCTTTGTAATGAGATGACTTTATGTTTGTTGTTTGTGGGCAAGGTCTCTCCTGTCTTTAAAAGTTCTCCGAATTTTTTGATTCGATCACCTAAAGTCTCGGTTGCCTTTTGGAGTTTCTTTAAGGTGGGTGCCGCTTCGGGGTAAGTACAAGTGATGCCTCTTCTTTTACAACGTGTACAAGCTGGTTTGGTTCTATCGCAGGCATGTCTAATAATGATAATAATAAAAGGTATAAGTATATTATTTGCCCCTTTCTTTTTGTTTTTAAAAAGAATCTTGAATGGGTCATTTGCCTGAATCCTCGACATCGATAACATGCTGCACCCAAAGTGTTATGATTCAATGCTGCATTCTCTGGTACATCAGACATAAATAGTTATTTTTATTTCAGAAAGTCTGTGTGTGGATAATATTTTCGCGATAATAATAAGGGACCTTGTACCTTAAACAGTCTCTACCAACAACAACAAAACGCCGGATTTTAATAGGGATAACATGTAATCAAACGAGTCTGCAAACGTGGACTAGAAGGTTTCTTTTTTTTTTAGTACGTTTATGCACCCACATGTCCCAATATATATAAAAACCTTGTACGTACA
>JAEPRD010000312.1:0-17344 GCA_016758985.1 Mucor saturninus | reverse complement strand
TATTGTGAAAGGGCTCATGGTTGATTTATGCCTATGGGATTATTGTGAGTGGTGCTTAAGTTATAATTTTGTATATGTGCCGGTGTTGTAAGGAGGGGGTTTAACAAGCCAAATTCATGTCCATTCCATCACTTTCTTCTTTAAAACAACGTTCGAGAGCGTACGTGACTTTCTGGTTTTAATTGAT
This sequence comes from Mucor saturninus, assembly GCA_016758985.1. NCBI lineage: Eukaryota > Fungi > Mucoromycota > Mucoromycetes > Mucorales > Mucoraceae > Mucor > Mucor saturninus. Next base: position 17,157 of record JAEPRD010000312.1, on the reverse strand, counting down.
GTGGCTGAATCACATGGAGCTGTAGATTACGACAGGCTCATAGTAAAGGTGATCTTGCGTTGTCCTGGGCAGCATAAGTATGTTGTTTGTCGTTTCGGTCATAGTGTTTGTAACGTCGGTCTTGTTCGAGGCACCATGGCTGAAAATTATTACAAAGTGATATCACATTATATTTTTACCGAATTGCTTGACTCGAAAATGGGGAATGCAAGCAATCTTTGAATTACATAAAAAAACAGAGTATGAAAAAAAGAAACAAAGTATGAAAAAATAAAGCGTTAAGAAATGACGTGTATTTTAATAAAGTATGTGCGGATTGGGCTGAGAATAAAAAAGTCTGTCATTGTTCCACTTGTTGAGTTGCAGAGTAACTTGCTTTGCAGCAAACAACTTTTTTTTAAAAAAAAAAAAAGTTGGTGACAATTCGTACAAATTTAATCCCAAAACCACCAACAGTTGTTCGTTTTGCAAACAAATTTGGTTGCAGCAAACAACTAAAAAAAAAAAATGAAAAAACAAACAAAACCACTTGGTGACAATTCGAACAAATTTGGCTGTAAAACGGCTGACAGTTGCACGTTTTACGAACAAATTTGTTTGAGTCAAACAAATAATCCGCCATAGTGGTAAGTCTGAGTTGTGTTCTGGAGTTGAGGTTTCTTCACTGTTTGCTGGCTTTTGAATACTTGTCTTACGAACATTATCTAACAAGCTTGGTAGTACACCTTCCAAAAAAGTTCGGTCACTGTTTACATTGTCCGTGTAAAAAAGCGAAGGTAACTGATAGCCATTAAGATTGTAAGATTTTACAAGGGCATTAAAAGGCGAAGCAAGATGAGAAAGTGCCTTAGAAGGAGTCAAAACCTACATTCTTATTTCTTCGTATTCGTTTAAACAAGCAAACAAAGCTGTAAAGGTTGGTTCTCCTTTTAGTTTCCCCATGAAAGGCACACAGAAAAAAGGAAAGAAAAAATCATTTTTTAAAGCCAGTTACACGATTTCGAGCAATGTTGTTGGCTCCTTACACTATTCCTAGCACTTTTATTGGCTAGATTTAGCCCGCCTATAAGCGTAAACCAGCTTACTTTCAGCTTCTCCTTTGGACTTTACCTTAATATTTCTGCGTAAGATTAAGATCAAACGAGCTCAAAGATAAAAGAGTGATGATAGAATTGTCAAAATAAGTATAAATCGTTTAATATACATTTATTCGTAATTGTTACATTGTTTTTGATTGTATATCCTTGTTCTCAGGTCTACAGAGCATCCAAATCACAGATCTTACGTTGCGACTACGTGCACTTTGGCTGCCCTTAAGGAAAATTTGGCTGTCCTTAAGAAAAGCGAAATGTTAATGGGTTATCATTGCCATGGGAATGAACGCTAAATGTATTGGTTCTACCTAGAAGGTCTTCTTTATGGGCTGAACATGTCACCCCCTCGTACATATAGAATAAAAAAAGAGGATATACCACCACTGTTTTATTACACCTGTATTAAAGACAAATAAAAACTATATTTATTATAAGCAAGTGCAAACGTAAAGTTAACATTGTTTCGATATGATGCTTTTTTTTTTTTTTTAAAGCGACGCTCTTCGAAGAATATCCACTATATTCATAGCAGTAGCTACCGCCTCAGGTCGTTTTCCAAACATGCCGTACCATTGAAATAACTTTGGTGATAGAGCCGAAAAAAAACTCGCTTCTGGAAAAGAATAAAAGCTCACCATAAAAGGGTACACAAAGTAATCTGCCCAAGTCACTTCTTCTCCACATAAAAAGGGTCCCTCCTCTACCATGCTTTCTACCGCCTTCATAATGCGTCCACACCCTTTCAGTTTCTTTTCCAACAACACCGTAATTTCGCCTTCCGTCTTACCAAGCCTCTCCAAATACAACCTTTGCTTGATATAATCAACCAATATCTGTCTAAAGAGATAATCCGAAGCCACACTGATAAATTGCGTCACTTTTAACTTGATTTCAAAATCAACCGGCGTCAACTCAGAATTGAACTTGCTGTCAATGTAATCCCGAATCGCCGTCGTTTCATAGATCGCCTTTTCACCATGAATCAGCAAAGGAATCCGACCAAATGGATTGTATTGGTACACATACTTTGAATGAGGTAATAGCAACTCTACCTCGTAATCAATCTTTAAGTGGAACAGTGCCATTTGCATCACCCGAAAAAATGGACTGTATCTACCCCCAGCTAGCGTCACTTTCTGAGTACTCATTGATTATAATTTAAAATAACTGTAGCAAAAGAAAGAAGGGAATGGGGGGAGGTTTGATATATATATGTATATCCAAATTTTCATGAATTCCCGCTGTAGTATCCCTATTTTTTTAAAAAGAAGAAAAAACAGAGTCATCCCTTACGTGATATGTCGTATTTGATTTCGACTTTTTCATCTTATAGTCATAAATGACAATAGATGACTTTGCTGGCTGAGTAATACCTTGTTATAAATATACTTTTTAATCACGCTTGTCTTAAAACTAACTTTTAAAAGCATGCTGCTGTTTTGTTTGTCGTACATCTTATGGACAAAATAAACATATTAGTTAATAAATGATGAATTGTCAATGAGAAGGCAGAATCTTTCTTTTTGGATCACAAATTGAGTTTTTCTCATGACGCTTAAAAAAAAAAAAAAAAAAATTGCGCTGCAAATATAATCCTTTGTTTTCAAAATCATAAAAGTTAATTTTTAAGTCTTTTAGTCTCATTTGTAAATTCGTGAAACATTGAACAAACTTCAATTATGCTAAGGCAAATATGTAAAGCTTAAGTTGGAACATTTTTTGCCTCCCCCTCCCCCCTTATCACATGCAAAAAAAAAATGACATCCATTCATTATTCATTCAATTTTACAGGGTACATGGGAATATTTCTTTTTTTACTGTTTATATACGGAAAGTTTTAAGACTGGAAACTTTAAATATGTTGTGTCATTTCTCTTTAGAGAAAAAAGAATTCATGCAACTTGTAAATTCGTATTGTGAGGTTATATGACTAATTGTTCTCACAACTTATGAATAATCCAATTTCCATCGTTGACTATAAATACTCATTTATTCATACAAAAAAAAAAAAAAATAACAAATAATTCTATTTAACAATGCCTCCCACTGCTCAATTACAAAACTCAACTCAACCTGATATCTCTTACTTGCCTAATCGTAAGAAATATGAAGACCGTGTTGCCTGTCGTTTAGCTCAAGAAGACCTCAAAAAGGACCTCCCCGCATTCCCTGCCCAATTGTTTGGACCCAAAGTCTGGAAAGGGTCTGACTACGAAGGAAAGGAAACAGAATGGATTTACCAGCTCACTGAAAAAGAACTTTTAGAGATTGATGAAGCCACTGAATGCTTTGACGCTACGGGAAAACCCTTGGGCGAAATCTCCAAGGAGACTTTTCCATTGCCCACTTTTGGCACAAAGATCAAGAAACTGATTGAAGACGATGTACTCGATGGTCGCGGATTTATCGTAGTTCGCGGTATCAACCCTGATAAGTATACCGTTCATCAAAACATGATTGCCTATACTGGAATTTGCGCTCACGTCGGTAAGCGTGGTAAACAAGGTCAGCATGTCATTAGTAAGTTAAATCTGTCCCCTCCCCCCCCCCACTTAAATCTGGTAGAAAAAAGAAAACTCATCTGTATAAACTTTTTCTTCTCTAGGTCATATTCGAGACATTGTAACAAATAACAAGAACCCTGTTGATTTCCCTATCCAAAATGCTTCATACACGAATGATATTCAAGTTTACCATACGGATGCTGGTGATATCGTTTCTCTTTATGCTATCAATGCTGGTGAGACTGGCGGAAAGTCCCGTATTGCTTCTAACTGGACCGTCTACAACGAGCTTGCCAAAAATAGACCTGATTTAATTCACGTCTTGTCCAAGGACTGGCCTCACCAAATGTAATTCTCAACTGATTTTGTGTTTATGAATAATCTTACAAACCCCCTTTTTTTTTTCAAAAATAATAGTAATGATAGTAAAGACTGTCATGTCTTGCATCGTCCTCTTCTTTACTACCTCGATGAAAAGATTATCTTCCAATACGCTCGTTTCTTCTTCACCGGTTTTGGAGATCACCCCAGACGTGAAGATATCCCTCCCATTAGTGAAGCTCAAGCTGAAGCATTGGACGCTCTTCATTTCACCGCCGAAAAATTCAATCTTGGGTTACAGTTCCAGAAAGGCGATATGCAATTCATCAACAACTTGTCCATCTTTCATGCTCGTGATAGTTACACCGACAGTGAAAAAAACGTACGCCATCTTCTACGTCATTGGATTCATCCTGAAAACGCTTGGGAACTTCCTTGTCATTTGCAACCTACTTGGGATAATCTTTTCTTTAACGAGCGAGAAGAGGTTTTTCCTGAAGGTCCTGCATTTCGACTCTTTTAAAAAAATTATTTTTTTTTGTCCCGGAAGATTTATGCACATGCTCTCTTTATTTTTTTTTCATTTAATTCTCATTGTTTAAATCAATAAATTAAATTTTTGTTTTTGGGAGCATGTTCAATAAAAAGACGGCCTTATCTGTGAGGAACTATATAACCTATTGTTAAATTTTTAAGCAACAAACTATACCTAGAAATTTCAGATTTCATCGCCAGTATTATTTTTTAGCATTAAATTTTTTTCTTTTATTTGATGAAATGATTTTTTTTAAAGTAAGTCTAGTGTGGTTATTAGTAAATAAATATATTATTTATATATAAAAGAGCGTACAATGCTACCCTTCTTAGGCTGTCGTTTGAGGCAGACTGTTTCGTCGATTTTTCTCCTTCTTGAGGACGATACCGTGTTCATTATCTCCTGCTATAGTAGGGGGATCAGAGAGGGTAACACCTAATACGGAGGACAATGGATATAAACTGGTCGTCAAATGAGAATTCATCTTTACATCTTTATCCGAAAGCGCATTCAACTTCTCCAGTGTTTGCTGTTCCCATGCCGCGGCTTCAGATCGTGCCATCTTTCCATGAAACAAAAACGCCAATATCGCCATCACACCAGCTATAATAGCCTGGAATATAAGTGCGTTCGTCATATGATTGGCTGGAACTGAAGTATCAGTACTACGCGTTGCATCCATCACCAAAACAAATATAAACCCAAATAGCTGTGCTCCTTGCCATAAGATGGAGTTGGTAGTCGCTTCAGCTACGGGGTAGGATGCTAAATCAATCATATAAATAAATAAAACATTGAATGAATTAACTGTGTCATAAAGTAGTATTCTTCTTATAAATGATTTACTTTCTGCACCAAGTTCAATTACCACAGGAACTAGGAACGATAAAAAGAATTGGTTCATAGTCAAGACAAACAAAACAGATGCGTATGAATCTTTACGAACTATATTTTTTTTTTGTTTGTTTCGTTTGACAAATATTAGTGTTTTGTACAATTAAACTATCAGATAAACCACTGACCCATAAATATAAAAGCAATGTCCGAGATAACCACCATTGGCGCAATGAGCTTAAGAAAAAGCTTGTGCTGTTTTGTATAATCCAACACTGGCCCAGAAATAGCTAGAGTACAATAAAAAAAAGGAAGGAAGGGGGGTCAATATGTTTTTTTACAACAAGAAATCTATGTTTTAATCAGTTCAACTTTACAGCAACCCAATGTACCAGCAAAAAAGGCAATAGCATTTAACTGCCCCGCTTCAGCATTGGAGTATCCATGAGGCCCAACAATCTGAGCAAACAAAGTACAAAAGGCAATACTTAAACCAACGTTAAATCCTTGGATTAAAAACAGAATCCAAAAGTTCAGGTTTTTAAATAGCAATCTCAAACCATCAAAAAATGAGGGTCGATCCATTTCTTGAATTCGCATAGGAGGACTAGGAGGCTTTTCAGGCATGAACAGTAACGGCAAGAATACTATCAATGCAAATCCAGACACCAAATTCAACTATGCAAAAAAATATAAGTATTTTTCTTTTCTCCCTCCCTGCCTCCTTTGCAACTTTACCACCATGGGGATGTAAGTCGCATCCAACGTAATGGCTGGAATTACAAACATTACTAGAATGGCACCATAATTTGAGGCTAATACACTTTTGGATTAGTCTCTTATCGTAGTGAGGGGTAGGGGGGGGGGAGGCTACGTTTTTAAGAATGTCCACTGTTTTTATTTACCTACAAACATGCCAGCTGTTGCACGTAAATTTTCAGTAAACCAAGTAGATGTAAACTAAAAAATAAAATAAAGAAAACATTACGTAAGTAAAGTATCTATAATTTAAATGTAAATGAATGTTTTTTTACCATTGTCATGACATTCAAAGCCATGGGTGCAGATGCTCCACCGATAATTTGTCCCACCATAGCTAGAGCATACGACGGCGGATTTGTTTTGGCAGATATACTACGGATAGTACAACCTAGGGCACAGAGAAATCCAGATGCCATGATCTGTAGAAATAAATTAAGTTTTGAGTTAAACATCAGAACACTATTTTTACATATTTACTTACAGATCGCTTCACACCTAGCTTTTCAAAAATAAAGCCAGTGAAGAAGCTCATGATGACGTATATGATGCATTGAATGTTAGCTAACCAATTTACAGCTGAAAGGGATACATTGAAATATTCGCTAGTAATGCCTGGAACCACACTGAAGGTAAACTGAAAGACCGAGACAGCTGTTCTCAGTAATACCAACAAAAACAATGCAATCCATGCTTGAGGATAAGTCCTCAGCTCAAACTGAAGTGGCTTTGTTTGAGGAATTTCAATCACTGTCTTGCTAGTGACCGAGGCTCCATCACTAGGATCTTTCTGTTGTGTCTCGTCTGACTTCAAGGCAGAACTGTATGGTTTGATCTGATCGGACGGATATTTTTCTTTACGAGTTGTTTCTTTAGTGAGCAATTGCATTTATTATCATGCTTTTTTTTTCTTGTTCAAAAGTTTCAAGAAGTATATAAATATATATATATATTGAAAGAGAAAAAAAAAGTAATTAAGAAAATACTAACTTTATTATTTATTCATAAAGAATTGATATCATTAGCTGTAATCAAAATATTACACTCTATAGTATAAAAAAGCTTCTTTTGGCTATATGTGGGCATTTCCTTCTTCTCTTTGTAGGGAATTTAAATCGTAATTAAACTAACATGGTAGGAATATTATTCGAATTGCCGTGTTTATATTTTATTTCTGTTGTAATTCCATAAATCATGCAATGTTTTTGGTGCAGTGAGACCTCCGCCCCCTCCGTAAACTGTAATATATTTACGAGTCTCCCGCTCAATCCATATTTCTGGTAACGTTTTTTTATAATGCTAATCAACAAATAAGTGTTTACAATCACAACAAAGTGTTTTATGCTGAAAAAAAAACAAGCTCGTAATTACTAATTGTCATGTAAAACGCTTTATTTAATCGTGATGGAAGATAACACCCTCCCTTGTCGATAGCTGCCATTACAAATACTCATTAGCATTTACCTGAACTGGAGAAAATGCTCTGAGATTTTTTTTTTAAAAATAAACGGGAATCGTTTGCAATTCTCGTGTAGAACTATCGTCCAAAGATAATAAAAAAAAGGCAACTCTAAAGTTGTCTTTTGTTACGAGGCATATTTGATATCAATTTTTGCCAACTAATATATCTTATAAACAATGATTGCATTGCCATCTATCTACTGCATTACCATGCGTGTCTTCCGAAGTATTTTTTTTCCTTCGATTATTCATATCTTCATTCCGTCGTGTATATAAGTTACACGAATTGAATAACAAAAGACTTCTTTTTATGAAACGAAACATTATTATGCGTAAAATGAACGACTTAGTATACTAAGAGCAATCAGAAAATGCCACTACAAAAAAATTTACCTAGGTCTCGATAAGGTCATCAAAAATAGGAAAGCCTTTCTTTACTGAAGGGTTCTGCTAGCTACATAAATGGTTGTAATGATCCATTCACTGCGATTTTTTGTTTTTAAATTCCCGAAATGCTCTTCCCCAACACAAGTATACAGTAAATCCAATGCAGAAGGCAGATTTCACTTTTTTCAATTGTTTTCATTTCGCGGAATAGGAAAAATAATAAAAAGGCACAAGAAATATTCTTCGAAAAAAAAAAAGTGCTTATAGTGCCTGTATTTAAGTGCTACTTTTTCATCATACAGTCAATCCACCTTTGTGCCTGATAAAATTAACAGTCCTTATTTTCTGTAACAAACAAAGAGTTTAAAGGGGAAATCCTCATTTTTCCTTCTCTCTTTCTTTTTGTTTTCCTTTTAAAAATTGTTGATGGCTTTCTTGTTCCTCGTCAAACGAATTCTATCAAGACTTGTATTTAATCTATAACCGACTTGAATGTCTGGTATCCTTGTCATTATCCCTTCCACGGTAGAACACGCAGTGGTAACAACCTTTATTGAAAAAAAAAGAAAAGAAAGAGAAAATACTCAACAGGATATAATAATCAACAGGTATTTGTGTTCAGGATTGGACATGCACGTGTTGTACAAAATCTTGAGGTCAAAACACATGAACACGCTCGTTTTTTGGAACCAAGATGATACTCCCATGGCTATGTGAAACCTACTTTTAGTTTCGTAGTGTTTGAAACAATCAAGGTGGGGGAGATACCTATGTTCTGCATAAAAGCAACATATGGTAGACATGGCGACAGAGCTTATCTCGTCTACAAAATACGGAATGCGAACTTTCTTACTGTAGCTGTTCCTTGACGTATAATTTAAGATTTTCACTCTCTATACAACCTAAACAGCTACATCTACGAAGTCAGTAGAATTACCCTATTATCTACCCTGCAAAAGAAAAAAAAAAGTCGAAAGATATCATCAAAAGAAAAAAAAAAGATGATGATAAACATAAACTTTCAAAACGTTACTTCTGCCATGTTAAAACCAAGACATAGCTATTGGAATTGTGATTGTCGAATATTTGATCGATTTTACCTGATTTAAGCTTAATTGACCATTCGCTATGAGCGTCTGGGATCAGCTTTATATCGATAGACAAGACACAGGGGAGTAAATTCATTGGCGATAGTGACTACCTTGGTGCCCATCACTGCTTATTGAATATCTATGGTATCGATGAACCTAAAAAAAAAAAAAGATGACTTAGCGTTATTTTTGCTTTGTTTGTGAAACTGGCTTTTGCATTTTGTATTTTTACAAAGTATAAATAAAGTATTCTGAAACATGTATGGAAGGTTGGGGGTTTTTCAAATGCCAAAAGTTCAAAGTAAAGAGTTAAGACCGATACAGTGAACAAAAAAAAAAAAAAAATAGTAAAAAAAAAAAAGAAATCTTAATTTAGGTTGAGTATTTGGGAATACAAGGAAAAAATTTAACATGTTGTGCAGACATCAATTATTATAGTGCAATCGACACGCGAGATGGAGAAGTAGTGGGTTGAACAGAAATAGATCACACAGGAAAAAAAGGTATTTCATTGGTCGAGGAAATAGTTTTTTTTTTCTTTGGTACAATATAAAATAAAAATGACGATTACATTGTCGAAAAAAAAAGTAAAAATATTTCTGTATTACATGATCTCGATTTTTTTTTTTTTTTATATATATATATTTATTTATATTCATTTTCCCTCTTTCTTATTTTTTTTTCTCCTTCTGTAATAGAAGATATTATACCCCCAATGAATCATTATCAGCCATTATATTACAACAGTAGTAATAGTAGACTACCGCTCACACCCAGTAGTATCTCACCGCCTTCTTTGGGTTCAAGGGAATGCTCGTTAAACGAAATGCCTGAACAATCACACTCGGAATCATCTGAATCACTACATGAGTTTCCACAAGAAATAACTTGGCTGTTTTTTCGAAATAATAAATGGGTTCCCTTTCAGTCAAATAATCACCAAAAGATAGAACAGGCATTTACATTGGGAGGTATATATCACACATAATTTATTAATGTAAGAGAGTGGGTGTGGATTTTCTTAAAAAAAAAAATAATTACCTGGGAGAGAAGAAATAAAAAAAAAAAAAATCATCAAAAAGATTAATCACTAATAAGCTTTTTTTATTTTATGCCTGTAGGAATTTATGTGGATATTAAAGGTACATCATAAATAAATAAACAAGAGATAAATAAACTAATCGTGTGTTAGATCTTAATTTTCCACATCTGAAAAGTATACGCGTTTTCCCTACAAGAATGTATCTATCTTACCTTGGTATGAAGTATAGACTAAGCTGTGTTATACAAGGATGATCATGCTTCCCTTACCCAAATTATGCATATTAGAACCAATCTTAATTATGTAACTAACAAAGGAAAAAAAAACAATTATTTTATTCACACACTTGTATAATATCTCTCAATAAAAAAATAAAAAATAAAAATAATGACATTTTATTCTACAGGCTGACACATTAAACCAGTAAATGCTGACATGATTGCACGTTGGTGTGCAAACTTTGGTGCATATCCTCCTGCCCTGGTTTGTTTATTGTTGTGAAGATACTCAGTGGCCCTAAAACCTATCGTGAGTACACATTTTTTTTTTTTTAGAGAAAAAAGGAAAATATTTCACTTACGGGTCAATATAGTTGTCTCTCACCGTATATCCAGTTGTATATTGGTATTGTAATGATAATGGATCAAAATTCCTTGCCTCAGTTTCTCTCATTTCAGCATCGGTATCCATGGCAGTCGTGATCCATGAGGGCATGGATAATCGGTTGCTACCATTCGTATCTGGTTGCTGCTGACGAAGCGCAGACGATCTTTTAAGGGCAGTTGCTTGTCTCGTCTGAATTACTGCCTGTGCTGACTTGTTGGTGGTGGCCAATTCGGATATAATGTCGGATTTCTCAATCTCCTTGATCTTTCGCTCTTCTTCCAACTGCTGTAAATACTCTTCCCGCTTTTGTTCCTTTTCTTGTTTTTCCAACTCATCCTGGAAGCTTCTAAATCTTTGCTCGTTGGCATTCTTTGCTTGATTCGCGGCGATACTATCTTTATTTTCCATTTCATATGCAGCAATTTTGGCTTCTGTTTCCGCCACATCCACTTCATTCATTAAATTAAAAGCTAACACATATCACAGTTAGTTTCCCTGACTTTTATGCAAAAAAAAAAAAAAAAAAAAAAAAAAAAAAAGAATCTTACTTATATCCTCCACCATTTCTAGGTAATCATTATATGCTCGTAAACTCGGGAAATCCTCTCCTCTTTTATTGAATCTACACAGATTTAAATTAGTCGAGCTGCTGAAAAAAAAAAGGTTTCTGTTCAACCCACTCACACTCTAGCCGCTCTTTTACGAATACGCACTTCTTTTTCCACAGCAAGATCTTCGAAAATTTGTGACATGAATTGGTTCTTTCTCAGGACTTGTTGACAAATGGGACATGGTGCAGGACCAGCACTAAACAAGCGATCGATACAAGACTCGCACCTTTTTTTTTTTTTAGACAAGAAAGGAATAAAAATCAACAAACAGGGTTTAAAACTATTGTACAGGGAAAACATACATTTTATGAAAGCATGGAGAAACCAAGAGTTTAAGATTGGGTGTAAGATATTTGTCACTCTTACAGACAGGACACTGAGCATCTTCTTCCTATTCAAAGACTTTTTTTTAGCACAGAAATACAATAAAGAGGTGTATTTATTGACATTCTTACTTGAAATGATACAACAGAGGAACCTGTCTTTCCAATCATTAAAGTCTGATTTCTCAATGTACTCGTCATAGTGTGTTATGCTGCGAAGAAAGAAAAAGTAAAAACAATTCCCCAGATTTTTTTTTGACGCTTTAAAACCTTACGTGACCGTGATATCAAAAAAAAAGAGACCAAACACAACAACGGGATTTTTTTTTTTTTTATTTGCTCTTTTATTAACGTCATTTATTTTTGCACACATGTCTATGCTCAACAACTTAAAACAGACACAGAAGAATTCCATCTTTCTTGATGACGATGATGACATGGATATTGACAACATGGATTTCCCCCTTCCCTCCGATGGTCCTTCATCATCATCTGGACCCAGCTTAGGTGGGATGGGAGGAATGGGAGGTATGCCTGATATGGCACAAATGCAGAAAATGATGCAGAGTATGGGTATGGGTGATATGGCTGGTATGGGCGGTATGGGTATGGGTGGTGCTCAACGTCCCAGCGCTGCTTCTGGCAGAGACTCAGGCTTTGTCGCGGTAGCCACAGGTCCTGGAGGAAACGTCCGTAAAATGAACCCCGAAGAATACAAAGAGTAACCATCAAATACACGATGAATGGAGACGTACCTAACTTATTTTGTATAGTTGGGTTTGTGTATATCCCTGTTATATCGATGCTGACAAGTCATTGGAAGAAGGACGTAAGATTTCCAAAGAAAAGTCAGTGAAATCACCTCATGCCTATCATATGGCTATTGCTTGTCAAAAGTTAGGATTATCTGCAGTTTATGAGGTAAGAGATATGGGGACTACGTATAAATTCGAGATAGTGTGTGTGTGTGTGTGTGTACTGATATGGGTTATGCTTTTATAAGAATAAGTGTCATCCTCGTGATTGGGCTAATGTTGGACGTGTGAAGGTTCAATTAAAGAACAGAGCCAACTTTTATGTCCATGAAGATATCACTAGCCGTAAGCAATTATTTATTGCTATTGCACAGCTTTTACCTCAAGTGCAAAAAGAAGGGGATGTACCCAAGTCTATTGTGACACCTTTAACCACATTGACCGAAATTGAGGCACTTGCAGATGAACAACGTAGAGCACAAGGCCTTCCTACTTTATCGGAAATGCAAGGTCAACAACAAGCTATTCAACCTCCTGCACCAGCACCCGCTAAAGCTAAAAAGCAAAAGGTCAAGTATGTTCGTGCCTAATTTTTCCCCAAATGCGCGAAAGCGCGTTTTTTTTAAACTCTTTTTTCGGAGGGAAAGAGACTGTACACAATAAAATATAATTCAAATGCAGCAATAAGACCCTAGTTGGCACTTTTTTTTTTATATATATATTTTTTTTTTTGCAGTTGACTCAATGATCAAATTATCTCCAGCTGGAAGAAGGTAGTCAATGCACGAACTCGAGTCTCTTACCGAAATTAATGGCCCATTAGATTAGCCACTATTATTGTTTCTGCTCCATTTGTTGTAGTCACTTCTTGGATTCTTTATAAGCGAGGTACATTCTTACCCTTTTTTAAACAAACACGAATTTAACCTGAAACTACAATAGTTGTCTTGGGAGAGAAACCTAGAGTGTCTGATGGAAGTGCAGTTCGTCCCATGGGTGTCAAAGAACGTGACGAAAGAGATAACAAGATTTTATAAGTAATAAACAAGAAATTTATTTTATTGGGCGTATTGTTCTTCATAAAATTCTATATCGACTGTAAAATCTTCCCTCGTTTCAGTACATGAGTCGTCTTTGCAAGCAATATCAAGGTCACTCTTTTTAAAATGAACGTTATCATGGTTCTTAATATGGACAAATACAGGATTTAGCCACATACTAAACAATTCCTTGTTCTTATCCTACATTAGGCAAACAATGAGAGGTTTTTTAGGATACGTGGTAGGCTACATTCACTTACATTTAAGAACCTAATTTTGAAATCAAAGTTGAAGGGGAAAATAGCCACCGTGTTACAAATGATATCATAAGAAGTACGATTCATTTCCATCTGCAAAATTGGGTTAGAATTTGCATTCATCAGATGAATTTGTAAAGAAAGGTTTGAGTGGGACTTACGTCTACGGAATCCTCGCTATAAATGCATGTATCAGCACAGTTCAAGATCTCGAGTCTAAAATCTCTTGAATGTTTCATGCTCTCAGGAATATTATGCATCTTAATTCGTTTCATGGTGATGGACATACCCTTATTCTCTTCGTAGAGACTCTTATTTTTCAGCATAAAATTATAATAATCTACGTATCGCCTTTGACTGGGAACAGTAACACCATTTGAATCCGTTGTTCTTTGATCATCATATATCTTTAAGGCTGTTTCTGCATCGTTTGCTATATTCAATCGTAATAAAAGAGCTGCAATCACTGTCCCGGTTCTACCTTTACCGGCTTTGCAATGAATGGCCACCACGTTTTTGTCATTTCTATCTAAAAATGAGGCTGCATCCTCACACACATTGACCAAGGTAGTAAAAGGAGGTGCTTGATGATCCAGAAAAGGATAGTTGGAAACCTTTTCAAATCTTGCCGAATCATATTTCTTTTCACTTCGTCTAGAATTAAAATCAGCCTGTTACACGCATACAATTTATTTTTTTTACAACTCACAAATTGTAAACCTTGTAGTGGCCATGGTGCCTGATATCAAAAAACCTAAAAGGGAAAGAGTGAATATTTTAGTTTGATCGCCCCTCCCCCCGACTTTTGATAAAACTGTACTTTTTAACTTGGTCGTACGGGTTTCTATAGATACCCTCTAGGCCTTTTGCAGGATATGACATTGCAATAATATTGTCAGTAATGTCTGAATGATAATAATAATAAAAAAAGGGTCATTAAGGTTCAAGATTCAGTCATTGAGAATGTAACTTACAAGTCAAGTCGAGATTAAAGTCATTGTCAATGTATCGTTTTCTGTTTTCCGAAACTAGGGAGCGCAAATAATTCATATGTGATAAAGAAGGGAATAATGACACAGCCCGCATTATTGATTTTCTTACTATCATTTTTATATTCCCTTCTTTGTTACACGTGCCCTTTTTTTGATTCAAACATCTTGCATAGTAAATTAAAAAAAAACGTTTGTCTATACTTATATTTCATTGTTCGTTTATATAACCTCTTTTATTGTTGATGGTAACAAGACAATTTCATGCCTGCACGTGCGACTGCAATAATAAACCCACACTCATTATGATTGCTTTCCCTTTTTCACTGGAGTCGCTCATATATACACACACACATGATGACCATTGTCAAATCATGTCTTTTATGTGTAACTGACAGAATCCACATGGGATATTGACATCATACCTTCACATTTTCGATCCATTTCGCATCTATGTAACACTAGCAATTTCCTTTGATGGTCAAAAGTCGCCGTTCAAAGCATTCGAATTTAAAGTTTTTACAACTCACCGCCTATCATTTTTGCTGTGGGCCCCCCCTCTACCTTTCATTGATACCTTTCGACGACATCTTAACACTAATTGAGCACCATGATCGGATCAGTTTGCTTTGATCTACAGCAAATCTTGTTTAATGAGGCAAGACTAAACCCATTCATGATTGATATCGAGCTTGATTTTGAAGTAGGGGAATATTTACTTTAAAGTCCCGTCCCACCTGTGTGGGGGCCAAACAATGCGGGCTCGACAAAAATTTACTAACCCTTGCCCTCTTTTTTTCTTTTTTGCAATGAGTTACGGTAGACCACCCAATGTCGAGTCTTCACCCGGAAAAGCTCCTTTATTAGGAAGTTTCCCTTTAGATCACGATGGTACTTGAGACTTTTGAATTTGTCTTTTTGCATGTCAAAACTAACACGGGAAAGGGAAAAAAAAAAAATTATTTTAGGTGAGTGCAAGATCTCGATGAAGGAATATGTAAAGTGTTTAAAAGCCAACAAGAACAACAATGGTCTTTGTAGAGAGTTTTCAAAAGCTTATCTTCAATGTCGTATGGACAAGTAAAGTATATATAACACCCACACCCACACACATACCCTCCTTTTCTTTTGTTTATTTAATTATTTATTAGTGGTTTAATGGATCCCGAGGATATGAGTAACCTTGGATTCGCCGACTTGGATAAGAAGGAAAAAAGCGACTAGAGAGGTTTTAATCATACTTTGCATTTTTCACCTCATAATCCATGTATAAGGCATAAGCAGATCCTATAGGCTAGATAAAGAAAAGGTTTAAATACATACATAAAATAAAAAAAGTTTTCTTTTTACCTGTCCGATGACAGCCAGGATATAATCCAAAACTAAATTGTTTGTAGGACTCACACCTCGAGTGACCGCACGAAGCACTTCGGCAATGACATCTGTCACAATCATATAATAGCCTTTACGTAATCCATGCATCAATGATTGGGCACACTCTGTACCTGTCTGAGGTGTATTAGCACCTTCAATCACTTTGGTGATCTCTGGTTTGGTCAAATTTTCCGTATCAAAACCAGGACTCTCAATGCCACCGGGGAAAAAAATATGGACACCAATGTCATATCGTTTCAACTCATTACGCAGTGTATCTGCTAATCCTTTCACAGCATATTTCGTAGGTGCATACGTTGACCATCCTGCAAAACTCAACATACCCAACATGGATGAAACAAACACAATTTTACCTCCCTTGATATTCGAATCTCGCATGCGTTGTGCACCTTGCTAATGGATCATTAGTTGCTCTTCTCTTTATAGGCATCTATCGAGGTTACTTACGTGTGCAACATAGACTTGTCCAAGATAATTAAGTGTGGTTAGTTTTTCAAAGTCATCCATGGTATGGTCCAGGAAAAATTTAGGATAAGAGGCTCCAGCACAAGCACACACAAAATCGGGGTTACGTCCCATCTTGACATTGGCTTCATCAAAGGCACGCACTACATCTTTTTGATCTGTCACGTTGGCACTGACATAAATCACTTTTTGACTCTCATTAACAGCATGGGTCTTTATGTGTAATATATAGTCAGTAGTGCGCAGACTTAGACTTTTTTTTTTTGGGGGGGTACCTTAATTTCTTTCACTGCAGCTTCCAATTCAGTCACTCGTCTAGCAACAATACAAATATCGGCTCCCGCTTTAGCAAGTTCGATGGCCAAAGACTTTCCAAGACCTGTACTTCCACCTGTAATAAAACAATGTTTTCCAGCAGGTTTGAAAGGCACACGTGTAAAACTACTGTATACATAATCACCCACCAGGGCAAGTAATGTCGCTGCTCCCAGACCTATGACTACAGAAGCCCATGTTGGAAGACTCATTATTAAGAAGAAGGATGAACAATAAAGTGGCAAATACTTGGTTCCCGAACTTTGACATTCTTTTTTAAGTAAACCAAGTCTCTTTGAAGGTTTCGGATTCGTTTTTCCGAAAGCGGCAAAAGCGCTTCTAAATCTGCCTTGATGTATAAAAGATCATTTGC
>JAEPRD010000311.1:0-17428 GCA_016758985.1 Mucor saturninus | reverse complement strand
ATGCAGTCACTCCAAAAGGAACTAGCCAACACGTCGTCCAATGTTCGAAGACTGAATGAGCCTCCCATCGGAAATAACCAAAAACAATGGGCTGCGGCTATTTGGACCCGTATGGAATCCTTGATGACACATATCAGAGTACTAACACATGGCAAAATAGCTAAACCTAAAAAAGCACCCGTAGTACTAACAATAAGAAAATCTTCCAGACTCAGGGGAGAAAAACCATTAGCTATTGAGATTGATAGGGAGAACAACATAGAATTACTGGGTGAAGAAGTAAAGGTAAAAATATAGTTAAAAAAGTGAGACAACGGGGTCAAGGGCATTAAGCTCAGGGGTTTTTGCTTTTTGATAGGATGATCCACGCTTGCAAGATTTAATGGATGAAGGCAGATTGCTGACAGCCGAAGAATTTTTTAGTAAAGAAGTGAAAAGTAAGGCAATTATTGTGGACGGACATTTTAGAGGCTGGGTAAACCCAGAGGTAATGCAAAGACATGGGATTGAGCCATCTGCTTCTGAAGCCTGGGAAAAGAACGGTGGTGGTGCTTATTCTTTTGCTGATCCTACAGGAAGTGGGATCAAAAGAAAGAAAGGATCTATATCTAATGCAAAGGTTTTTATACCCAATAAGGAAGGAAAAAAGCACAGCTAATTAACTTGCTTGTAACAGAATGATGCCTTAAAGATGTTCAAAAAAAACCCCAACCAATACTTCTATAGACACAACGAACCTGGAGAGGAACAGTGGGTACATGATTGGTCAGAAGAAGAAAAAAATCTCTTTCTGAAGGTAAAAAAAAAAAAGATGTACGAAATCGTGATCTGACCTCCGTGGCTGATATCTCAACTCTCTATAGGTTTCAAAAGATCATGGCTGTGGTGATAAGGTAACTGCCAAATCTTGATAAGAAAATGGTGTATTATAATGTTTATATATTTTACGTTTAGTGGGGTTTGTTTGCTAGTTATATACCTCACCGGTAAGCTTTGTTGCATATATCTCATCATAATTATACTATGCGCTAATTAACAAACATATTAGTTTTGGATATCAATGCAGTAGTAAGTTTAAATGTTGACCTCCTTGCTTAAAATACTGATGCCCTCATAGGTTTTTACCGTAATGAAATAATCAAGAATGGATTAGTCTTTGATCCTAACTTTCAGGTAAAAATAAAGATAAAAATGGAGAAAAAAAAAACTCACCTTTGGATTTATAGTTTACTCCTTCGGGTGAGCCTGTTTATGCTGGTTCGCATCGTTCACGTCGTTAAATATGCACAAAGAAAACGATCAAGGAGACACTACACCATTTTTATGTAATAAACGTCCTTCATTTCCCTTTTCTCCTATATTTAGTCTGATGCACGGATGCCTGAACCCTGAATAAATAAAATAAATGCTCTACGGTGTCATCCCAGGCGTCTCGTTTTTGCTCCTTTGCAGATTATTATTAAAAAAATTCTGATGAAAGCAGTAAGACTGCATCCAACTATGCCTATAATTGAAATAGCACAGAAAGAAAAAAAAATGGCGGTTTTTTTTTTTTTTTTTTTTTTTTTTTAGGCCATCGTACTATAGATTTTAAAGCATGGGCATGTTTATGATCTGTTTAGTTCTACGTTAAAAGGGCAAAAGGAGTTATCAGAAACAATAAGCTTTGAACTCCTTGCACGCATTGACACCACAATATAATAAAATTACCAATTACATGAGGAGGAGCGAAGGTGTATAAATCTGTTTATTAAAATGGGAGTTTATACTGATCCGAGGAGAATCTTAGAATTTTAAAGAAGCAATGAAACTCGGACCTAATTACGAAACCACCTTTTTTTCTTTTATGTCAATTAGGGATTCGTTTAAACTTAGAATATTTTAAACATGAAAAATAAAATACGTATCACAAACGACATGAGGCAAGGAGAAATCGATGTTATAAATTGCAGCAGGAGAATATGATCTATCGGTTAAATGAAAATATTATCATTTCCAAAAACTCCTTTAATTTTATCATCGAATACTATTTTCTTTGTTTTTTGAAAACGTGAAGTGAGAACTAGTAAATGAAGAAGAGCTCTCCTTTAGTAACGTGGAGGAACAGACCTGAAAAGGCGAGGGCTTCGACCAAACTCACTATTTAGTATCTTAGGAGCTCTATATATCAGCACGTTATTCATTGTTTTAGCGAAAAACGATATAATAAGCACCCCTCCTCAAAAGTTAAGTTACCATGGAGCAAACAAAACCAGGTACACAACAGAAAATCTGACATGGTGTAACCTAATAAATATTATCTCCTTTCATGTTATGGTTGACAGCTGCAGTTTTGCGTGTCTTGGGCTAATCTCAAACTACTGAGGAGTTTTTAAATGAGGAAAGACATATAAAAGACACATTTTTTTATTTTACCTTTTTTATATTATCATCTTTATTCATTCCAAATTTTTTTTTTATTTATTAAAGAAAAAAACTGTTATCACACACATACACACATACATATACATAAACATCTAAATACTTCTAAATAACATGGACATTCAAAGTTTGCTATGTAATACAAACCAATCATTGGAAATCAGTACTACTAAATCACCAACATACAAACAAATTCATGAACGTCAGTCATCTTGGTCGTCATATTCTTCATCGCCTGACAGCCCAATGAGTTTATCTAGTAACTCCTCATTATTTTACTCAATTCCATCTTCACCGGAAATAGATTCTCCCTCACCACCTTCACCTACTCGCGGTACTCGTCCAACCAACCAGACGCGTACACCATGGTCCAGTGACGAAGATATTCTATTACAACAAGGTTACTCTCAGGGTTTATCTTGGGCAATGATCTCAACTGTCTATCTACCTCACCGTTCTCGTGGTTGCTGTTGGGGCCGTTTCAAAACCTTGCAATCCAAGTCATTGGACCAAAGAGAATGGACGGATGCTGAAGATCGACTTCTTATGCTTGCTATCAAGAAGAACTCCAGATTGTTTAAACAGGCTTGGAAAGCTGTTGCTCAAGACATGGGAAACCGCAATTGGAAAGAATGTGAGCAACGCTCTATCTCAAAGGCATCCGTTTCAAAGAAGAAGCATTAAATCTGTATACAGATTTTTCTAGACGAAAAACTATCTCTTTTTTTATGGTTGATCCTATATTATATACCACTATCGTTTTATTCATGAATTAACGAATCTTATGCATTTTTCCTTTTCCCCCCTTTTTAAACACCCCGCATTACTTTTCTTCTATGACTATGTTTCCGATACCTTCTTTAAACAATCCACATGAATATGCCCTGGTGGGCCACACATTTTGACGTTACTTGTAATTATCAAAAAAAGAAAAAAAAAAAACTTAATTATAATCTTATCTGCCCTCATTGCTTTTTGTTCTAATTACGCCTTTTAAAATAAAGTTTCTTTGTTATTTGAAGTGCTTTAACATAAAGTTTGTCATAATTTTAAAAAAACGTGCTGCAAATGTACTATTTCAGAAAAACCACATGATACTTGCCTCTGATTCAGTCAGTATTATTTCATAATTCTTTACAGGGAGGTATCTGGAACTACATCATTAGATTTGATAATCAACACTCAGAAACTGTATATGGTTATGTAGTCTAGTACACATACATACTTAAATATCTTGCTACTACTAATCTATTTACTTGAAAGAAGAATACTTTGATATATGGAATACCAAGCATAAATCAACCGTATAACAACTACGAGCCTATCCATGTAATATTTAATAGGAAAAGTACAAGCCTTTTTTTTAATGATACAATATTAGTTTACAGCTGACTAAAGTCACATCTGTAACAATTGTTTGGTATACGTAAGCACAGATCTTCAATGTATGTTTCCATTGCAAATCCCCAGAAAATTATTTTATGTTGTCATTTTTGTTCGAGAACTTTAGATCTTCGAATATCATGCAAAGTTATTTTAAAGATCATTTCCCTTTTGGGAAGGATTTCTATTTTTTAATTTTTTTGATCTACGTTATCCTCGCAAAAGCAACCGCAGTTATCATTGGCTAAAAAATGCAGTTTATAGACCCCTCTGATATCTGATCTGCAAAGAAAACACCCTTTCTGTTTGACAAAATCAGGGGTAAATTTATGGCTGTAGACGCATTATTAACTTGCACGCGATCGTAAGGAATAAACCCCGTACTTGGATAAAGTCCCCTCGGGTCATAGACCTAACGTTCTTTAATGTACATCATCACCGTTTTCTCCATGTTGCTTTTCATTGGTTCATGGTTGTCCTACTCATTAAATTGTTCTCACATTGTTTGTTGACACAAAGTTCCTTAAATTGCACAAAAAAAGAAGACATGCAGATCCTTCTTTACATTCGCAAAAAGAGGTATTTTTCAATATTATAATCAAGCATACTAACCCTTTGTTTCACCTGCGTCTTGATAGATATATAGATAGTTATACAAACATAGTTTTTAAATCTACTTAAAAAAATACGTCTCAACCAATGCATTAAACCAAGAAATGTTATTGTGGACACATCCAGCTTGGTAACGTTTGAATTTAACCTTGATGAAGAAGCCGTCAGAATTACGTCCAAGTAATATAAGCTCCCTTTTTTCTGCAAGATTCTTTTCCCTGATTCTTATTGATTTGCTATAGTATTATGAAAAAAATGAAATCATTACTACCATGTTTTATCACGGGCTATGCATGCACGCCATGTGTGATGGGATTTGAATATTTACCAATTTAAGCCACTTGCATTTTAATAACCAATATTTGTATTATGTTCATGCCTATAGTGTCATGTTAGTTACGCTTACCAAAATTAGGAATCTATTTCCTGCCTTTGAGTATTTGTCGCCATTCAAACATTCATTTTTTTTTTTATCCTGCATACATCAGATTAACCACACTATTACTTTTTAGTCTAGCTTGAATTATGTCTTGGATTAATGTATTCATTTCAAATATTACAAGTTCATTATCTTTAAACATTCGCGCAAAATCTCCTGTAAAAAACCATTTATTTGATAATATTTCAAGTAAACAATCTACTTTATAATAAGACCCTTTAATATTTTTGAACAATGACAATGTTACAGTTTGGATTTTAGTCTATAATTAAATTAAACTAGCAGTTTATCGTACTTGACGATATGATATAATAAAGATTGCTCCGATGAATCACACCTTTTGCTTTAAAATAATAATCATTTTTATTTAATACACTTTTTTTTTTTTTTAATTTGTAGTAGGTGGGCAAAAAAAAACAAATAAAGCGACTCGTTCCTAAATTCAGGAGAAAAAGAGGCACAAATTAAAATCTATTGTTTCAGTCAATAATAATGTTGCTTGCTGGTACATAGAATGAAATAATTCATATAAATAACCCAATTTTTTTATAAATATATATTCTTCAGCTTTTTTTTAAACATAAAACTGGCATATCATTTTGCAATTGATACTTACAGTATTCTATCCGCTTTTTATTTTTATTGTGTTTTCCTTTTATTTGAAGCTTTTCATCCCCTTACATAAGCCCGGCTCAGTATTATCTTTTCATCACATAGTAATGCGACTGTTCAAACATAAAATAGTTATTCTTTTTTTTTTGCAAATGTCTGAGAAAACTTTATATATTGTTGCATTAATATCATATATGATATCTGTAGTCAGTTGAAAAGTATTACTTACGCTCACAATCAATGATAATGCCACAGTTAAAAATACAAAACAACTAAAACCAAATTAAAAGTGGCTCACCGCACATGACATAAACTTATTATGTGGTACACTATAATACATAGAACACATGGTAAATGAGTAGTATTTTTCAAAGCCAAGAGAGCATATTAATAGTTTTAGTAGGTGCAATTGGTTGAAATGTTCGGCTTAATTAGGTTTAACTTAAATGTTGTATCGTTTATTTGAGATGACTGTAATTTTTAAGCATGTTTGTTGATCCACACATAATTGTAAATCTGAACCATTAAAATTAAAAAATAATAATAATGAAGTCAAGAGTATTCTTAAAAAAAATGGCCTTACTGTTGTAAACAGGTTTTAGAAAATGTAATAAAATGATAAAAAGAAAAACCAGCGAGTCAAACTAAGATCTATTTTATTCCAAAAAATGAAAAGAAAAAAAAACTGAGGAGCATCCACCATGCCTGTTACGCTTATTTATATTATTTTATGTTAACGGATTTTATGATTATTATGTGATATTATTATTTATTGAAAATTTTATTTTGTTAATTGGAGGTGGATTCTAGAATATTTTCCTTGTTCTAGCTGCACTCACTACACTTACCTGTCTTTTTATCGCCTTTTTAAAGTGGCTATTTTCAATTTTATAGCTGAACGAGCTACGTTTGATGTTCGCTGAAATAAAATAAAGAAAAAAAACGTCTGGGTCATGCTCGAGTACAAAGACTCGGTTCAAGTTTTGTTTTAAATGGCGTAAAATTGGTGCAGATGTGGTGACCTAGCAAGGCTATAGCCATATTAGAGCTAACAAAGATTTATCCATGCTGATACCATTTGTAATATAACCTTAACAATAAATGTCATAGTAAGAACTATAAGGATATTACATCACAAGTCTAATTTAGTACGTCTGAGAAAGACTGAAAATTTAGTTTAATGCAAAGAGTTAAGAAGACTTAACATTTATTAGAACAAGACTAAATTAGTGGCCATGTAATAATCATATACATTTTTGGTTAATCAATGATAACTTCAAGATAGCACTAGAGATATGAACACAGCAGACAGTCTTTTATATAAATACTCGTACATTTCATTTATTAATAAAGACATCTTATAAACAGTCTCAAACTACTCCTATAGTCTTTTTATAATTTTTACTTTACCTTAAAACACAACAGCAGAGTCGAAAATTTTGAATACTAGTAAGAGTGTATCTGTCTCCCTTCTTTGTAGACTTTAAAGATCTAACAGCGTTTACTCCTACTAAGTAGAACGAAAACACTGGTTGAGCAAAATTATGACGATTAATGAGTCACCTAATGCGTATTTGACAGGTTCTGAATTTTTAAACAACTTGTTTCACACAGTTTCCAGGTTCCTTTTATAGACAAACCTGTCAAATATATAGTAGGGACATTGTCAATAAAAGATTGGGTGACTTTATGGGACCTTCAAAAATTTTGTCATCGACGAGTGATCATAATCACCCTAAAATAAATCAGCGATTAAAATGTTTTTTTTTGAGCGCTGATCGCAAAGGCCAAATTTTCAAATCTCCATTAAAACAATCTATACATAAAAAATAGATGTAGAAGTACCATGTTAAAAGAAAAACGTGATTTATTAAAGAAAAAAAATGTTTATGGCGATGATAGGCAGGGTAAGAAAAGACAACTTCAGATAACGTAATAAAATGAGAAAAAGGGACGTATGACTGTAGGTTTTAATGATTTTCCAACACTGCCTGTAATACTACTCTTATCAACTTTGAAAGCCTCGCCAGTTTTTATTACATATTTTTTGTTAGACCCGTTGACCCCATTCGCCAACCCGATAGTAGACACAAGGTCTTTTGCATCAAAGGCGACAATTTTTTTTTTGCTCTGCCTCATTGTAGGGTTTCATGCGCGGGATGGCCTTTGAATAAGGAGAAACGTCATGATTCTTTATAAGTTCACCAAAAACGAAGTTCGAGCCCGGAGTACTTTCTTGATATGTAAAGTAAAAAAAAAACAAGCCTTTACACACGTACCAGTTTTTGATAGGCCGAGACATCCAAATTACTTTAAGTGAGCACACATGAATTTAGATTTGCAAAAAAAAAAAAAAAAAAAAAAAAAAAAATAGGAGAGTGCCTTTAACCTGTCATTTACAAGACTGATGAATCAGTTGCTGTAGACCCGTACGACGTTGCCAAAAAAAAAAAAGGAATTGAGCCCGAATTTTTGTTTATTTAAACAAACTTTGTTTTTCTTATTCTTTTCCCCTTTTCTTTTTCTTCCAGGTTAATGTATGTATATGCGAATAGTTAATAATATCTGATTCCTCATAACCATTTTTAAATTAATTTAGATTTAGTTGTGTGGCTAATAATAAACGTGTTACAACTTTCCGATAGGATCAGACCAATGCTCTTTGCTCGATAAGGAGCTTTAACTACTTTGTTATATCAATTAGCGCATTTTTATAGCTAAAGGAATCAATACATTTACCACTTGTGGAAAGATAAATAATTTGAATTTGGTATACTTGTTTATTATTAAGTTAACCCAACTTTTTCAAGCTGATCGATATAACTGTTTATTTGAGGCTCGTACATCCCACGGTTTTGTAAAGGTACACATTGCTAAACATAATAATATATTCTCATATTAACGTAAACCGTCTTTATGCAGGTAAGTGATACTGCTATTCTTCTGAGGTCTTCGTATGGTTACTATCGTAGCTCCTCTCATTATGTCTATCTCTGGTCATATTTTACTGGTCAATTTCCATATTTGAAGAGGACCATCATGATCAGATTCGATGTTATTTAGTTTTTTTTATAAATAAAATTTTGTTTTTCCCAATATATATAAACGTATCAATTTCAAGCCTGCATACTGGTTTAGCATGGGTTTAAAAGTAATATTATATCGATTATCGATTACCCCATTTTTTTTACCCCATCCAACGATATTTTGTTTCTGATTTATGGATCGATATAGTCAATCGCGATATTTTGAAAAATTTGATCGATATTGCCAATCGCGATATTTTGGAAAATTTGATCGATATTGCCAATCGAGATATTTTTTAAAAAAAGATCGTCATTTCCGCTCTAATTTGTCAGCGATATTTTTCAATTTTTGATCGCTGATTTATTTTAGGGTGTAACTTTGGATTGTATTACACTTTTCTTAGGGACAGCCAAAGTGCACGTAGTCGCAACCAAAGATCTGTGATTTGGATGTTCTGTAGACCTGGGAACAAGGATATATTCTAGTTATTTAAGTTCGAAGCATAGCTGACGAACTCAACTTATTATCCGAAGGGGAGGAGACTCTTGTTGTGTTACCATCTTTTCTTTATTAATGCGAAATTCAGAAGAAAAAAAAATGATAAATAGTATAATAAAATGATACTTGGGATAAATATAGAACCTTATCCATACAGAAATAAAATAATAAGCTAAAATATAAATATAACATAGGGTGGGATAAAAGGGTGGGACAACAAGAGTCTCCTCCCCTTCGGATAATAAGTTGAGTTCGTCAGCTATGCTTCGAACTTAAATAACTATTATCCTTCATAAGGTCGGAGACTCTTGTTGTGTATCCAGAGTAAAGCGTTGGTACTTCACAAAATAAGATTTGAAAAATTGGTGGCGGATGCCCGATTCAACCTATAGTAGGTATCAAAGATAGACGAAGATGCCCAGGAGCCATGAGTCAATATGTCTTCAAGTTTTGCACCTGCAAGAATGGCCCTAGTAGATCCCACGGCACGCGCTTTGATTGTTTTACGGCTTGTTGAAGAAGTAGTAGCAGTGGTGGTGGCTAAACTCAGGATAGACCTAATATGTTTACTGATGCGTTCTGAACCAATACATCGATTGGTATCGGTAGTGTTTCGAACTAATGCAGTGTAGGTGAATTGTGGAAGGCGCGCGTGCTGGCGAATTATAGGAGGCTCAGCCAGAAAATGTGTTTTGTAAGTTTGATAGGTAGCTACCGGGCACAACAGAGGAGAAGAGTGGTTAGAAATGACCACGATTTTTTCAATTGGCCGACCAGTCCGTTTTTCTTTGGGTGCAAGAATGACCAAACGTAACGACTCGGTAGTAACCATGGTCTTGCTGTCATCGATGCGCTCAATATCAGAAGGACGTAGGAATCCCGTAATACCCAGCAAAAAGCAGAGTTTCTGTGTTAGTTGCAAAAGGTTCATGGATTGGTTTTCGCCTAAGCCAAGTACAAAGTCAATGGCTGGTTGCAAATTAATAACCGTAAAATCAAACGATAGAACCGCCTCATTTTTGAGAGCGGCAAAAAAATTGATGTAGCTGTCCTCATTGGCAATGAGGGCTCGTTGTTCTTTAGTGTATAACTTTAAAATAGCTTGTTTATACTGCAGTATTGTGTTTTAAGCCCACTTGTGGTGCACGTGGCCATAAGCTAAATAATTGACCATATCAATAGCGCTGACAAATTCTAATACTTTGCGGTTATGTTGAATAGACCAATCAAGGAAACGTCGCTGGGCGCCATCGTAGCGTCGTCGTTGCATTTGTAGTCTGTGAGGGTTGTTAATGATGGCAGTTGATTCTTCATTTAACGTAGGTGGATTATCAACATGTCGTTGTTTCGGAATGATTAAAGGTGAAGGTGCCATGCTACCAGTTGCCAGTGCTGATTCTTGTCCAAAAGCGACTGAGATCGACCTGGTGATGTGATGATCTGGCTTACTTCTAATAAAATCATCATCATAAAAATAACATCAGATACACTTACATCATACATTCTACACTAAAATATAAATATCTCAGCATCGATACTTGATAAAGAAAATACACTTCTTTAGTCTCTACACGTCTTTAACTAAAATAGTGCAAGAAGACACTGCACTAAAATAGTGTACTTCCATTATGCAATAATTTTATAATTTAAATTCAGACATCTTATATATATCCTTGATTCTTTGACCTTGATAATCCCTAATTCTCTTTTAACTAAATAAAACATATCAACAGTCTCAAAGTATTCCTACTTTTGTTTTATTTCCTTTCTGTCTGAATTTTTTTATTATCCAAAATACCACAGATGATGCCAACACTTGATCCCGAGGTATGATGATGGGTTCTTCTTGACGAGACAGTTGAAGCAGTCTTGGGTACCAAATTGCCCCCATCCAATTCGGTGTAATCAGGGTACACATCTTGACTCGATCCGTTTGCAACTTCTGTAATATAGCCGGTAACATGTTCCATGGAGGGCATAGGTACGGATTGTGAAATTTCGTCCAACATAGACTCATGGCGTCTGTGGCTATAGCCTGTTCGTCGAATTTCCACGTCACAAATTGCTGGTATTTGTTGTTGATTCGAGAAGCAAACAGATCCACGCTGTGTTGGCCCCATTGATGTTCCAGTTGGTGAAATACATCCTGACTGATACTCCACTCCAGTTGGTGATCTAATTGTTGGTGGCATGGTGCATCTGCTGGGTTGAACATTGTTGCAACGTAATCCACTTTGATTCGAGAGTTGGTTCGTAAGCATTTCATCCAAACTTGTTGAGTTAGATCGAGGAGCTTTTGAGATCTGGTGTCTCCAAAATGGTTTATGTAAGATACGACGGTCAAGTTGTCGCAATAAATTTGAAGCGCTTGACCTTGGTACGAAGGATTGTTTGCTATGTAATAAATGACTAAAAGTTCGAGATAGTTTATGTGTTCTAACTTTTCGTTTGAATTCCATATACCGTTGATAATCTTGGAACCATCGACTATGCCCCAGCCGTTCATGGATGCATCGGTGTATAGTGTTGAGGATAGCATAATAACACACCTAAAAGTAGAAATATCGGAGATGATCCAATAAGGACATAATCCCATATAATCACACTGGTGGGAATTAGTTGTTCCACAATTTACCTCTATCAATAAAACAATGCCGTGTAACGTGTATCGAGCGAAGTGTCTCATAGGACCTGAGCCATACATATATGGAGATGAGTGCTATTGTTTATATAATGGTTTATTTACTTCTTGATATTTATTTATTTCTTGACCTCGGTAAACTAAGTTTGGTAAACCATAAACCTGTTTACGTGGCTTTGGTCTTTCCTTCTTTCTTCTGCCTTCTTTTCCCATATTTAGTAGAACCGTCAATTAAGTGATGGCTGTCAAGGTTTTGCTTGTTATGGAATCACCGGTGCTGGACACTGTCAATATCCTCCTCATGAATACCTTTCAATTTGTATATAAATACCCCTTGATAGTTCTGTAGAATTATCTCTATCTTCTTTTAAAAATAAAAATTAGAGACAACTTAGTCGTAACAGTACTTGCCCTTTCCCTTTCTCTATTTTCTCACTTTTCTAGAACATATAGTTCGTGATGATGATGTTCGGGGATAAAAGAATGTCCGTTCCATTGCTGGAAATGTTAAATCCACCACAGGAGGTTCTGTTTGGCAGGATCGGTCAATGCTATCGACGATTGTTGTAAATGTCTCAATCGGTTGGCCTGTTGAATCAATTGACGTGTATGGAGCCTTGCTGGAAAAACTTCCAAAGACGTTGCTAGTGCCTTGCCGATAAACGACGTCAAAGCCGTTAGTCTTACCTTTGTTTGGTGTAAGAGCTTTTGGGCCGCTCGACGAATATCCCGGATTTTGCTCGTAGGTACTGTAAGAGTCATAGTCTCGGTATTGATTTGAAATCCCAGATGCTGAATATGCGTCGTGGGTGTTAAATGTGATTTCTTTTGGTTGACCAAGAACCCTAAATTGGTCAATTTTTGTATTAACTTTTTGGTGTTCGACAGCGTAATAGCTGCTGACTTCCCCACTACCAATAGATCGTCCAGGTAGGCTGACAAGAGAATCCCGGAACGACGTGCCCATTTCAACACTGGTTTCAATATCTTGGTGAAAACCATTGGACTCAAAGATAGACCGAACGGAATGGTTCGAAATTGATATGTGAGATTGTTCCAGTGAAACCGTAGGTATTTCTTCGACGATTCGTGAACTAATACATGGAGAAATGCATCGGTAAGATCTATACTGGTCATGTAATGGCCCCGTTGAAGTAAGCTGCATATCGTTTTCATTGTTTCCATTTTGAACGGTATTCGTGGTAGGTATTGATTCAATGGCTTGAGGTTCAATACTGGTCGATCGCCGCCTGTCTTCTTGGGGATCGTGAACAGTGTCGAATGAAAACCTAACTTGTCGCTTGGGCTTGTTGGGTTTACCTCCTTGATTACTACGAGGCTGAGAATTACCAGAGTTTTGTTGTGGACGCTGGCGATACTGTGACTTACGTTGAGGTTTTCGAGAGGCAGCTTGAACTGCTTTACGCAAATTAGTATTTTCCAAAATTGCTTTTGGATCTTGGAATAAAGGTTGAGGCGAAGGTGTAAGCTTTGTCTTAAGTGGAATTGGTGGTGCAACCAAACCGGTTTCACGAGATACATTATCCATTCGAAGCTGTGTAATGTATGAAGCTGTATCAGAAACAAGAGTGTGAATTGTGTTGACAAAATCAATAACATCTGTAATAGGAACAGATGAGGCATTAGAGCGAAGGCTGTCATGCAAAAACTTATCCATTGGACGAGTGGTAGCTGCCAAACGTCGCTGGACTTCTGATAATTGATTATCAGTCTGCTTGGTAAATCGCCCAACATTGTCTGCCAAATTGAGAATGGGAGGCAAGTATTGGCGAATAACATTGCGTGGGCAAACGTGTATAAATCGTTTGCAATCCAATTCATCCAAAGGAAAACGAAAGAAGTCATCGCACATGCCTGGAAGGGCCTCTTGCAACCGATCAGTAGGTATGAGATCAGTGGCAATAGGTCGCTCAACAATCTGAGGATCATGATCCAAATCTTCATCCATACGTTGAGGTGCGGATTGTTGTTGAAGTTGGATGCGAATTTCCTCCAATTGTCTAGCCAAGGCTTGGATTTGAAGTGTTGTAGATTGAGCGTCTTCATTAATGAACATAAGAATTAGGAAAATCTAAAGATCGACGGTGAAGTACCAGGAGCGAAAGAAAAGATGATACGGTTCTATATTTATCCCAAGTATCATTTTATTATATTATTTATCTTTTTTTTTTTTCTTCTGAATTTCGCATTAATAAAGAAAAGATGGTAACACAGCAAGAGTCTCCGACCTTATGAAGGATAAGTAATTGTTACATTGTTTTTGATTGTAAATTTATATTAAACGATTTATACTTATTTTAACAATTCTATCATCACTTTTTCACCTTTGAGCTCGTTTGATCTTAATTTTACGCAGCAATATTAAGGTAAAGTCCAAACGAGAAGCTGAAAGTAAGCTGTAAAACACATATAATGGTTTACACTATGTTGATTTTAATAAATGTGTATATGTTTCAAGTTGTTAAGTTATATTGACCTCTTGATGTCTATTAAAGTATCATAATCCCAACATCACGACTACGAGTACTCTGGCTGTCCCTAAGAAAAATGGCTATCCCTAAGAAGATTTGGCTGTCCCTAAGAAGATTTGGCTGTCCCTAAGAGACCCGATTGTATTATATGGAATAAGCGTATGATTATTGTTTTGTAATTATCCTTCATAAAGTCGGAGACCCTTGTCGTGTTATCATTTTTTCTTTATTAATTCTAGTATTCAGGGGAAGAAATGTAGCAAAAAAATGATAATAGTTATTGTGGTATTTGGATGGTAAAAATATATAAAAATAAAAATAAAACAAAAGTAAGAATACTTTGAGACTGTTGGTATGTTTTATTTAAGTTTAAAATAAAGTTAGTGATTATCAAGGTCAAAGAATAAAGGATATATATAAGATGTCTGAATTTATATTATAAAATTATTGCATAATGGAAGTGTGGTGATCTGCTATATCGTCGCTACATTATATAAATTTATATCTATGACATCAATACATTAAGAATGATTAAAGAATCAATTACCCATTTTAGATAGTTAGTGCTATCATATCACAAGGTTACAAGAACACAGTAACTAAGGCTTACTAAAGAGATGGAAGTACAATGTGTCTAAGGTGACAGTACTTCCAAGTGTTACATATTTACAAAATAATCAGTTAAAGGTAACAGGATACACACTGGAAAAATGATAAAAACTTCAAAGATACACTAAAGATAGTGGCACAGCAGATAGTCTTCTTTATATAAATACTTGTTCATTTTATTTTATAATAAAGACATCCTATAAACAGTCTCAAATTATTCACAAACTGCCTTATAATTTACCTACCTTAAAAACACAACAGGAAGTACACTATTTTAGTGCAGTGTCTTCTTGCACTATTTTAGCTAAAGACGTGTAGAGACTAAAGAAGTGTATTTTCTTTATCAAGTATGGATGCTAAGATATTTATATTTTAGTGTAGAATGTATGATGTAAGTGTATCTGATGTTATTTTTATGATGATGATTTTATTAGAAGTAAGCCAGATCATCACAGTCATTTAAGTTCGAGGCGTAGCCGAAGAACTAAACTTATTATCAGAAGGGAGGAGACTCTTCAGTAACAGATTAATGAGAGTCAAAATGAACCAGTAATAATATAATTCCCAATATATAATATAATTCCCAATATATAATATAATTCCCAATATATAATATAATTCCCAATATATAATATAATTCCCGATATATAATATAATTCCCAATATATAATCTGTACCAAGATTATACTGGTAATATGAGAGTACCACTCGGATATTATAATTTAACCACGTTAAAGGTCATTCTATACGATAATATTGGAGGAAATACGACAATTTATTTATTTAAACGATTTGCTTAATTATTCTTAAGTGAATCGTACCCAAATACGACATGTTTTATTGTTTAAATCTTAAGGGATATACTGTATATACTAATTGTTAAGATATAAGTGATGTGATAATATAATAATAATTGTGATGATGATAATGATAATGATAATAATGATGAATAATATAAACAGGTTATTGATATGAAATAGGTGAACCCGAAGTGGTGTTATGTTGTATGTTTGGGATGGAGATAAAATATGAATTAGGGTAACTGTGGTATTTGACAAAATATTACAATAGAAAAGTAATGAGATAAAAGTATATCTTTATTCGAGGTAAAAATAGACTCAAAGAACCCTGCTGCTATGAAAATAATTGATCCTTTTTATATTGCACAACTCTCCTGAGTTTTAATGATGAGTCAACCTTTCTGGTTTTGGAATAGATCTATACTTTGTTTCCCGCCTTGGGTTAAATGAATACTACTCGTTAGAATTGTTTCCAGTTAACGTTGTCCCATATCAACAGATCGGGAGCATGAGTACTCTAATAAATCTTTAGTGTTACTAGACACATATTTATCAGATCATGCAACGGTTACTGTAAAAGATGCATACTTGTTTGTCAAGTGTAATTGGCAGTAGAACATTATAGTTGATCATTTATTCATTATCTTTGTAATGAATAAAATACGATCCCAAATATAAAATGTCTTATCGTTATTTGTATATTTGGCTGTAGAAGATAGGTATCCATTAATTCATACACTATTTCTTTATACTCTTTATCAGCAGTATAACTATATCAATATATAAGTAAATGAACCATTTATATTAATAGCTGTTCTATTCTCTCTCTGGGTAGCTAAGCCATTGAGAGAACTATTAATATTAAGTTTCTCTTTCTTATAATTCTTGATTTGATCTGAGAAGATTCTCTTCTCGATCGGTGATATCGTAACTCAGTGGTATAGCATTCTGTATCCAACTGTCATTCGTATATCGTGTTTAGGCCAATCATACAATCTTTAATATAGAAGTATGTACTCGTAGTAGGAGAAGTTGTATAGCAGTATACAAGTGTATGCTGGTATGCAACATCAAAGGTTGTTTTAATTTCATAGTTTTATTTATTTAAACGATTTGCTTATTTATTCTTAAGTGAATCGTACCCAAATACGACAGTAACAAAAGAAAATACTGTTAGAACTTTGTATATCTTTTATTTCGAGAAAATTTAGATTAGGGAATTCTACTAGCAAAAACTACAGGTATTTTTACTAAATTATTAGATGGCTTTCGGATAATATATGTGACGCGTTGGAGAAATATGATATAATGCTATACGTACTGGTTTTCCCACCGTATTTTCAAAAAATAGTCCCTAATTTTTCAAAAAGTCCGCAGTAATTTTTCGAAAAGCCTTTCACTGATTTTTCAAAAAGCTTTTAATTTTTCAAAAACATAACCTTAATTTTTCGAAAACCTTTTACCTTGTCCATTGACGTTTTTATGAGCGATCTTAATCTTAATGTGGAAGGTGACGACGAGACTGAAGAGCTGTACGTTCACTTATACCAAAAAAGTGCTGGATCCGCATCTAGTGCTACTGAAAGTGCCATGGAAGTAGATGAGGATATTGCTGATGATTTAGAGGTGTTTTCTAATAGTACTGACGAAGACAGCAACAAAAGTTCGGACGAAGAGAGTGCACGAATCAATGAGACTTTAGAAGAAGCTCATACTCGTATAAAGAACTACTGTGATCTTCATTTTAACCAGCCCGAATTTAAGCACGAGTGTGGTGACCTAGCAAGGCTATAGCCATATTAGAGCTAACAAAGATTTATCCATGCTGATACCATTTGTGATATAAGCTTAACAATAAATGTCATAGTAAGAACTATAAGGATATTACATCACA
>JAEPRD010000310.1:0-17570 GCA_016758985.1 Mucor saturninus | reverse complement strand
GACTAAGCTCTGTACAACTTCAATTTAGATATAATCATTTCACAAAACTATAAGTCAATAAAGATCATCTTTCATTTACTATACTTAACTTTACATAAGCATCATCTATTAAAATCCCTCTGACAATCTCAACCAATCACTACTATTCACATTGTATCACTATTATTAATCTTCTGACAACAACACGACAAAAAGGTACCAAAAAATGTTCTACAAAGAATGCGCGGTCGGGGAATCGAACCCCGGCCCTTCGCGTGGCAGGCGAAGATTATACCACTTAACCAACCGCGCGATGTTAATACTGTCATGCCAGTGATTGTTGATGAACCAAATGTCTTAAAAAGTCACGTGACCATTCGGACTAATTTAACCGAACCAATCAATGACATGGATATGGATATGCCGCTCGAGGTAGAATTACGGCTTAAGAAATCTAAAGCTCAAAAGAGAAGATTTGTACCCAATATCAATCAGGCCAATAGAAAACGACCAAAGAAGTAACACCACTTATTTATAAATATCACAACACTACTTCAGTATTTCGACAACCTGATTACTTTATATTATTATCAACCTTTATATCTATCACCATACAATTATATATTATTATCACCATACATCACTATTATACTATCACGACACTTATTATTATTATCCATTACATTATTATCACATTCTCTATATCCTCCAAACTAGTATAAATAGCCCCTAGCTTTGTATCAAATAAACATTATCTTCTATTTTATATATTTAAGTACTTCTTACTTATTAACTGATTAACCACTGAGAGTTGAATCTACACACACTACTTAACCTATTACAAGACTGATATCATCTTGCGGCTAAAAATAAAAA
Source organism: Mucor saturninus (assembly GCA_016758985.1). Classification (NCBI taxonomy): domain Eukaryota; kingdom Fungi; phylum Mucoromycota; class Mucoromycetes; order Mucorales; family Mucoraceae; genus Mucor; species Mucor saturninus. The sequence goes on along the minus strand of JAEPRD010000310.1, from coordinate 16,715 downwards.
CAGACACATCAAATTTAAAAATATCACGTGATTTAATCAGGAAGGATATGCTAAGGATTTTTGGTCTTTATTTTTATAAAATTGTACTGGAGAACCCTATTTGCGCATTATTTTTTAAGTCATGTATATCTCAAAATACGTTAAGATTCTCCTAGATTTTTTGGAAACAACATTATAACGAAGTACCCATTAAAAATTTGATATTATACAATGTGGTATTTAGCCATATTTTACCGTAGTCGAATTAGGTTACACGATCACAATTCACAATAATTGACATTATTGTGACTACCAACAGCCTCTTATAAAAGCAGAAGTTAACTATTCGACTAGACGGATCCTCCTTGTTTTTTTATTACTCATAAAAAAACAATAAAGTTATCAAAAGTTTCATTTTATTCTCTTGTCCCATATTTATCACATACAATAATTCTCAATTTTTAAAGACGTACAAAGAAGGAGTAAATATTACGTTTCTATCATAGTACAAGAAAATCAAATTTAATTAGGATACCAAGATTTTTAACCGATTGCAAAACATGAAAATTGCTTTGTTGATAAGCAAAAGTAAAAAATAAAAAATATTGGCATTATTGACATTTAACAAGCGATAAATTGCTCAATTTTAACGATAAAGCTTTCATTTTTTTTGTATTAAATGCAGCCATATTAAAGGTACTGTTTGCAAGTGTTGATAACGCTGTGGAAATTAATTTGGGTTCAGCCAAAGACTTACAAGCAGTTTAAAAACTTTGAAAAGCGATGACTAATGCAGTTCATGGGATAGGGCTTTAAAAGTACGTGAATAAGATGCGGAAAAAAATTAGCTATCGTTTACATAAGCGTATAACGTTGTGACGGTTAATCCCCGTTCTGTAAAAGCCATAAAAACATTTTTAAATTTTCAAAAGCGGATTACTCCGTCAATTTTAATTCCAGCTCTCCGAAAATAAGATTTTCGGAAGCGCCCAAATTTGTACAAATTTTGGGTTACCTGGACGTCTGTGTAACTATTAATAATCACTGGGAAATCGATATTCGTCCTATTTATTTTGGCCTCCAAAAATTATTACTTCAAGATTTTTCCTGCCCAGATCGAATTGACTATTTACCCGCAAACTGGGAAATGGTGGAATTAGATTTAGAAATCAGTTACATATAAAACATAGCTTATTGTTATATAAAAGGAGCTAGTTGACCCATATCCGGTACTTCTAGAGCATTATAGTTTATCCATTCAATGACAGGGTCTTTGATTGGATTACTAAACTAAATTTATGAGAAACTAGAAGATTCAGCAGCTACTCGACCAATCCAGGAACGATTATGAAATCTGATCTCAGTTTGACATATGAGGGAGCTGGTACTGTGTCGTACCAATAGGAATGTATTCGCAATATGGTATTTATAATACATAGGGTATATGTATTATAATTGAGTGACAAGATAAGAGTAATTATATTCGTGGAATTAGGCGTCAAATACGACAAATGGGCCTCCATTATATACCGAAAAAGGCTTGGACAAAAACAATCTCATGAGATATAAATGTTCCAGAGGAACAAGCTCGGTTGAAGGAGCATGCCATATGAACATTGTTCGAAAATTTGTTTCGTACAATGCATCAGTTAGATTGACCGACTCAATTTTAGCCGATTACCGGTTATATCATAACTTTAATGTTAGTAATAAATGATTTGAAAAATATTTAATAAACTGAGTTATACATCATCATAGGTTGGGTCAATTAACAGATACGGTAAAAAGCATCAAGGCCATTATAGTCCTTGGCTTGTACTGGCCATAAATTTATTAAGAACTGAAGTAGGTCACGATACCGTTATGAATTATACCTGTGAACGTTATGAGAGTTACTTGAATTTTAAACAGACCAATAGGGGGTGCCAAAGATTAAAAAAATCATTTCCTTAATTTTTAAAAAAAAATCCCGGGAATTTTTCCCCAAACAAATTCCCTAAACTTTGCGGGAACGATTTTTTGTGCCCGAGAAATCTCGGGAAATAATACTCATTTTCTATTCGTTGTTGAGAAGGAAATTTGACGTAAAAACGTAACATTTTATTTATTTTATGATAATCTAAAAGCATCAAATCGCATCTGTGTTTGCATTATAAAGTTTTTCTAAGTTTTCAACTTACCTTTTTTCTCCTTAACTTTCTCTAAAACGTATAATCTAAAATGTCTGATCAAATAAACAGAAACACTGGTGGAGGTCCTTCCAACAACGATTCCGCAGATAAAAGCATTGATAGAACCAAAACTACACCTGGTCAAATTAAGGCTATGATTGGTTTCTTTGAGAGTAATCAAGACCTTTTTAAGATATATCTTGGTGGACAAAAGTCGTCCGCTCCTTCAGCTGGTAGTCAGATAAAAAAAAAGAGAAATCATCGAGAGATTGTTTCAGCAACTTCTGGCAGATAAAGTAATTCCGTCTTCCTGTAATTTCCAATCGGTTGGAAAGCGTTTTGAACGCCATCTCTCAAAGTATCGCGATACAGAAAGAGATATGAACTCTACCGATTTTGTCTTGACTGCAGATGACATTAAACGTGGACTGACGACCATTGAGATCAAATGTGAACATTTGTGTACTGGTTTTTCTCGTTTGGCTGCTCTGCATGGTATTAGACTAAACATAACTCCTTTTTGTGTGGCCTTCCATGGTGCCCCTGGTGGTACCGAGTACACATACGCCAACAGAGTAAGGTCATCATTAGCTGCAATTGAGGCAGTTTTTGGTGGTCAACAAGAGGCGATTGAAGAGGTCAGTCAATTGTTGATTGGAAGTGATGCAGCTGAATCTTCCACAAGATCATCTGCTCCTCTTTCTCTCGTCCTGCTTTTCGTGAAGCTTTCTCTGGCCAGCCGTCATTTGTAGAAGTATCACTACCCATGTTGCTTCTACTCCTCTGTTGGTTCCATCTAACACCCAGCCATCAAGTCGCACATCATTATTTGAATCATCATTAGAGAATGGTTTGTTTGATTCCTTCTCTTTCGATGATGCTGGAGATTTTAATGATGCTGGGTCGTATCATGCTGTAGATCATGACAGCGATGTCAACAGTGGTAGTGCTGCTCGTGCTGGTCCTGTTGCTGGTGGTGCTGTTGTTGCTGGTGTTGCTGGTGGTGCTGGTGGTGCTGGTGGTGTTCGTGTTGCTGGTGGTGCTGGTATTGCTGGTGGTGCTCGTGGTTGTGCTCGTGGTCGTGGTCGTGGTCGTGGAGGTGTTAGTTGCGCTGGTATCTTTCAGCATGAAATGCCAACGGCTGATCGCATCCGTGTTGATCCCGATCACGCCATGAGAAACAAGAGGATCAAAAGAGACTTTTCTTCTGAGTATTGCGAGGCTCAGTTGAGAAGGGAGGAAGTATCGAGGGAAAATAGTCAGAGGGAGTTCGATTTGGGTATGTCTCAATTGCTTGTTACTTGTCTGGCAGCGAACGCCTTCAATACAACGTCATTTACGGAGATTACCAGATATCTGGCTGATTTTCGTAGATCTCTGAGGGATCCTGTCATTGATGATGATGTGTATGATGATACGGAGTATCCTTACAATCTTGACAATGATGAAGATGAGCACGACGACGGTAATCCTTCAACAGATGTAGATTAATATTTTTTTCTTTTTAAATAAAGTTTTTTTTTCCTTATAAATATATTTACATTCATTGTTCAGAAACCTTCACAGCAAGGACACAATCCAATCCTTTCAACACAAATGCACATAATATCAATTCAGTTGTTTATTCATTATCATATCCGTAATGTACTGCATAATCTGCTAAAACTACATCAGCAACGGAATCTCTCCAAGTATTCAATATACGGCTGGAAACACTGTTAACGTTGTCAAATGACTCCAGCAACACCACGTCTAATCTGAACTGCCCGACGTCAACATCCTCATAAAAATGACCGTCAAAATTGTCATTTTCCAAGATCAAATAGTTGCGCAAAAGACCGCATACATGTACCAATTCATGTATTCTCATGATATCCTCCTCACAGTTGATCTGAATTGGAATGTTCTTCAAGATTCTCCATTTTCCTTTTAATACACCAATGGTATTTTCAACAGCAACTCGGGCGGAAGAGTGAACCTTGTTGAAGTCTTCGCATTTCACCGAACTTACAACCTGGGGTCTTCTGTATGGAGTAAGCACAAATGAATGAAGAGCATATCCGGAATCACCGAGAAGGTACTCATGGCATGCACCATCGCCACATGTGAAATACTTGGCTTCTCTGTTAATCCTGAAGCTAGTATGTTCTTCACATGTGGCATCACGCATCGATCCTGCTTGTCCTGATTGGAAACCCAAAATAATCTTTCGTTCATCACAGACAACCTGACAGTTCGCAGAATAGAACCCCTTTCTACTGTAATAGGATTTGGGGCAGTCAATAGGCTTTTGGGAGAGGCGAAAATGGGTGCCATCGATGTATCCAATACAATTACAAAAAAAGTGTTGCTTTTTGATGGCTGCAGCTGCTCTTTCTCTTTGTTCCTTGTTAGGCCAACTCATCATGTGTTGAAGGTTGTCGGTAATTGCCTTGAAACAACGGTTGGTGTAATCAGTGACAGAGCCTTTGCTGATTCCAAACAAAGTTGCAATCTGCTCAATGCTGTTACCAGTTCCATCGTGACTTAATCGTCTCAAGGTTACTGCAAGTTTAAGGTGAACATCTCTTTGAGGAATGAAACTGTGGTTATTGAAGACTGCGTGACCTTCAATCAAACGAAGGAGCTTTAAGAAGGAGTCCTTATTCATTCCACAAATCTTAATAAACTCTTCGTCATTCTGTTGTGATCGAGCTTATATACAGATATAACTCTATCATCAATTCTTTCTTTCTTCTTTGATAACCTTTCTATAAATCATTATTGCATTACTCTTAAAATCAAATACATGCTATTACACTCTATTTTACTACGCATTGATTACTCATCAATATATAGAAAACAATAGTCATACATTTATTCCAGATAATACAATCCAATGATATGATCGCTCGTCAATAACAAGATTCTCGAAGGTACCATGAGATGCTCGATCTTTAATTGACAATACGCCTATTGTATATTTGACAGGTTTCACTTAAATGATTGATATTCAGCCAGCCCTGAATATGTATATAAAGAACCCAATTTATTGTATAATAAAGACATTAGTTTATTTTTGCAGTTTGATAATTTTACTTCGTCAAATTTCTTTATTTTTATTCTTAATTCGTTGCTTTATCTCTCGAATTTCTCACATTCCACTCGAGGAAATACTCGCGATACTGATCCAGTTTAAGAATGCCAGGTCCACTGTTGAGAACACGTTTCGTTTCTAATCCACTCAAGAGTTCGTGTATCTCCTCCGCTTCTTCTTCATTTTCAATGATAACATTGTGCTTGAGCAAAGACTTGATCTCGTTCAAAGTTTGTTGTCTAGTAGATTGTTTGGGCATTTTAAAAGTAGAAAATAAAAGATAATACTTATAAAAAATGGTTTAAAGTGAAAATAGGAAGCTAGAGCTGTATTTGGCTTATGACGAGTTTTCCCAGCCTAAAAAAAGTCCCGGAACTTCGAAATAAAATTTCCGCGATTTTTGAAATAATTTAATGTTTGGCACCCCCTATTTAGATGCAAATGCGTTATCTCGAATTAGCGTCATGAATGAGGAAGGCAAAAGTGTGGGATGGGTGAAATAACAAAACAACTCTCCAGCCGACCAACTGAAAGAACAGCAGCAGAAGGACCCAAAAATTAGGACATTTTTAGATAAGGACACAACGGTCGAACCAACTTTTGGAATCACTGGTGGAATTTTGTGCCATGTCAGAAAAAGCAAAGCAAAGATGTTGGTCATACCTAAAACAATCGTCCCTCAATTTTTACAGGCGATAGATTGTGATCCTACGAGTGGACATATGGGTCGAGACAAAACATTGGAGAAAGCGCAAGCAAACAGATGGTGTTGGAACATGCGAATTGACGTGTTAGAGTTTCTTAAGAACTGTCACAAGTGCAAGATGTTTAAAACACGAACTCATAAATATAAGAAGATGACTAGCGTAAAGGTAGGCTATCCGATGGAGAAATGGGCCGCAGACATTGCCATCTTACCTTAATCAACATCTAGCAAGCGATATCTACTGGTTCTCATGAACTATTTTACCAAATAGACGGTAACGGCAGCGTTGAAATCATTTGACACAAAATCAGTTGCAGGTGCTCTAATCTTTTCGGTCATATTGGTATTCGGCAAACCTGGTTAATGGATTACGGATAATGGAAAAAACGTTATCTCGGAAGCTATGAAAACCGTATGTCAGCGAACGGGTATCAAGAGAGCAGATACAAGCGTGGAGCAGCCACAATCCGATGGAGTTATAGAAAGAATAAACAGCACCATAAAATCCTCTCTATCATTATACTGCGAATCAAACCCACAAGCATGGGACTTATATTTACCATTTATCACGTTCAGTATCAATACATCAGTACAGAAATCTACCGGATACACTCCTTTTCAAGCTATGTTTGGTCGTCAAGCCGTGTTGCCTTTTCTCGAAGATTTTTCACGAATATCATCGAAGAGTTATCAAGCCGAAGAATAGATTGCTTATTTGAATTCTTATATTCTCATCATCCATAAGGATATTAAAGTTAATATTCGAAAGAGTCAAGAGAATCAACAGAAGTATTACAGCCGTAATCGAAAGGAAAAGCAAAAGTTCGCAGTTATTGATGAAGTTATCAAAATTAAGATGAAAGACAATTAGAAATTTAGTGAATCTAAATTTTCTGGTCCATGGAGGATAGTAAAAGAGACCAGCAAAAATTGTGATGCTTTTTTGTAAGAACTAATCGATAACACCAAAGCCAGAAGAAGAATAATCACGACAACCACTGCAAATGTCAAAGACATATTCAAACTTTTAAATTAAATATTATATAGAGCGTTTATTAGTATAGTTTAGTAAGTCCTTTGATGAGGGGGACAATGCAAGAGTTGTGTAACTCTTAATCTAGTACCTATACTGGATCATCATCATATTAATAAAACTCAGTTTACAACATATCTTATTCCGATACCTCTTACATGACCATTTCACAAAACTATAATTCAATAAAGATCATCTTTCATTTACTATACTTAACTTTACATAAAAACATCTATTAAAATCACTCTGACATGTGACCCTGTCTGTATTGTGTCGTGACTTTGTTTAGATAATTATAAATATAGCATTTCCCACCTCATTTTCCAATTGTCGTGAGACTTATAGTACACGATCCAAGATACAAGATATTTAGTTAGGAGATCCAAAGAGGATCTTATTACAATTATGAATTATTCTATTTTATCTAATTAATATTAAGAGACCGAAAAGGTACGATACAATAAATGATATTTTTTTTCAAAGTCAGACGCCGATTTTTCCAAAAAGTGTTGTTATTTTTTCCAAAAAAAAAAAAACGTTTACGCTAGAATGAGCATCGACAATTTTAAGAGCCACATGTCCCTGGAAGAGGAGGTGGATCTTACAAGTGAGGTGGACTATATAAATCTGTACCAATTGAATAGCGCTTTTGTCGTATTTGGGTACGATTCACTTAAGAATAAATAAGCAAATCGTTTAAATAAATAAAACTATGAAATTAAAACAACCTTTGATGTTGCATACCAGCATACGCTTGTATACTGCTATACAACTTCTCCTACTACGAGTACATACTTCTATATTAAAGATTGCATGATTGGCCTAAACACGATATACGAATGACAGTTGGATACAGAATGCTATACCACTGAGTTACGATATCACCGATCTAGAAGAGACTCTTCTCAGATCAAATCAATAATTATAAGAAAGAGAAGCTTAATATTAATAGTTCTCTCAATGGCTTAGCTACCCAAAGAAAGAATAGAACAGCTATTAATATAAATGGTTCATTTACTTATATATTGATATACTGTAGTTATACTGCTGATAAAGAGTATAAAGAAATAGTGTATGAATTAATGGATACCTATCTTCTACAACCAAATATACAAATAACGATAAGACATTTTATATTTGGGATCGTATTTTATTCATTACAAAGATAATGAATAAATGATCAACTATAATGTTCCACTGACAATTACACTTGACAAACAAGTATGCATCTTTTACAGTAACCGTTGCATGATCTGATAAATATGTGTCTAGTAACACTAAAGATTTATTAGAGTACTCATGCTCCCGATCCATTGATATGGGACAACGTTAACTAGAAACAATTCTAACGAGTAGTATTCATTTAATCAAAGGCGGGAAACAAAGTATAGATCTATTCCAAAACCAGAAAGGTTGACTCATCATTAAGACTCAGGAGAGTTGTGCAATATAAAAAGGATCAATTATTTTCATAGCAGCAGAGTTCTTTTAGTCTATTTTTACCTCGAATAAAGATATATTTTATCTCATTATTTTTCTATTGTAATATTTCTGTCAAATATCACAACTTTAAACAAAGATGACATGGTCACGGCCTGTCGTAAAGCCAGTCAAAGTCATCTGACTCATCGGTGTTACAATTTTCGATCGCAGTATAATTTATTCCAATACTACAGTATTATCACTTTAATTTCAGACAATCGAAAATTATTTTCAGACAAGCTCAAAAAAAAATATTTTCAGACAAACGTAAAAAATTATTCAGACAAACGTAAAAATTAATCAGACAAAGGGAAAAAAATTTCAGATAAGTAAAAGTTTAAACTAACTTTGATTCTTTATTCAGGCATTTATCCCAGTACGTTTCAGAGTGTCGTATCCAACCATTGCAATCTTCCGTGGTGATAGTTGCACAGGCTGCCTTGATTCTTGGGGTTAAAGTGTCCAAAGTGGAAAGCGGATTTCTTTTGATGTGCTTCTTGATCTTGGACCAGCACTCCTCAATAGGATTCAAAAATGGTGAATATGGGGGCATAAATAAAGGCTTAGAGCCTCTACTTTCGATTGGATCAACGACATAATGAGAATGATGAATTCTACAATTATCCATAACGATATAAAATCCATGCTTGTCGTGTCTGTCTAGGACGTCCATGACATTTCGAACAAAGGTTACAACATGGTACGCAGTTGTACCTTTTTTTGGCTTTTCTTTTTTTGTGTCATCTGTCTTAACCTTTCTTTTTTTGCTGGCTGGTAAAGAAAACTCTTTCTCAATCTTAGCTACATCAGCTGGCTTCAGAGGCTCTACCTTTGAAAAATTGATGGTTCCAAAAGGCGACATACACCCAATAATGCTCAAGTCAACGCCCTTTTGGGTTGTAACAGAAACGATTGCAGGTGTTCCCTTGACGAACCAGGCTTTACCTCTGAGCTGATGCGCATTAAAACCGGTCTCATCCATAAATACGCAATTGGTTTGAAAGTCTACCCCAGCTGCTTTCCAAGCGGTAATGACATTAAAACGAAAATCAAGTGTTCTCTTCGCATCTCTTTCCATCGTATAGACATGCGAGTCTTTTAATGAAAGTCAAATCTTTTCAACCATATGTTTTCGCAACCCACTTTGGGAAATGCTAAATCCTTCGAAAGAAGAACAAAGCTCCTCTCTTGCCGTGTCAATAGTAATACAAGGACTTTTGTCTACTAACTCGGCAAGAAACTCAGTTTGCTGTGCCGTGATCTTACAGTTGTTTGCTCGTTTTGCCCCGCCTATTTTAGAAGACTTCTTTAAACAGCCGATGGGAATCACGGTTCCATCACTTTCATTCCACTGTTTTAATATTTTATAGGCCGTAGAACGAGGGATAAGACTAGTTCTAGCATGTTTGGCAACACTGGGGCCATCTTCTTGCATAAGCTGAAGAAACATTCTAATATTATCAGGCTCATAGGCCTTATAGCCAGTCGTTTGAAGTGTTCGTAGGCTGATATTACTATCTACTTCATTCTCAATTGCCTCCGATACACGTTCCTCTTCTATCTCATTATCGATCGAGATTTGCTGAGGTACAGTCGAGTCGTCAGCCAATAGAATAAGTTTGCCAAAAGTTGTGACAGGGTCCTCATCTACATCCATCTCATCGATGACATCTTCGAAATAAAGTTCCCTCATTACAATCTCGTTTGCTTTGTTCTAATCATCTGCTTGCATTTTGACTATTGTTATGTCAAAAGAAACTTTAAAATTTAGAAGAAGAAAAAATCTGTCTGAATTTTTTTTCTTAAATAATCAGAAAATGATTTTACGGCTTTCTGAAAATAATTTTTTTTAGTCTGAATTTTTTTTTCAGTTTGTCTGAAAATAATTTCCATTTGTCTGAATTTAAAGTAATAATACTGTAGTACCCTACCGCAGCATGACCACAGTACTGCGGTAAGTATTTAAAACATATAAATATTCATCTCTTTGACATTCAATATACATTTATGTTTTATTTCAATTAAAATCTGTCTCACAAGTTTAACTAAGGGAAATCTCTAGACTACTTCCCATTATAAACTATAAGCCAATCCTTCAGCTTATACTTAACGACCGATTTCAATCTTATCTTAGGCCATGGAGTGTGACGATGAGCTTGCTGAGGAGTTGGGTTTGATCTCTGATGACATCATAACAGACGAGGAAGACGACGAAGAACTTGTCACAGAAACGTCAATCGAGACTGAAGCGCGAGTGAATAATTTTTGTGAGAGTCACCTGAAAAACCAGAACTAAAGCTGAATTCGAAGGGGAAAAAACCTTACCGAAAGTATACGGAAGAACAGATTGATCATTTTATTGATTTAATTGCGTCTGGGGAGAATGTATAATCTGCGTGTAAAAGCAAAGATATTGCGTTATGGTCAGGCTACAAATACAAGAAGACTTATAACAATGACCCTGAGGATGGATTTATTTGCAAAAAAAAGAGAGGAACCAAAAGGGCTTTATTCAAATTAAAACAGCAGCACGCCAAATGGATTATCAGTTACATCGACGATAAACCCACAGCTGTCCTAGATCAAATTAGTGAATCTTTGTGTGGAACCTTCGAAACTGAAACTCTGTCCGTAAGTGGATCTGCTCTCCACAGATTTGTGCGTGTTTATTGTGCTTTATCAATGAACAGATTAGAGAAAATACCTGCCAGGAGGAACCATATAGATGTTATTGAGCAAAGGAAACTCGCTGTAGAATTATGGCTAGGTGATAGGGAAATGGATTTAAAAAAAATTAAGCTTTTTAGATGAGGCCGATCTTATTACTTCTCTTCCTGCCTCTCCTCCCGGTGTGGACCGTATAGAATTTTTCTAACCCACCAAAGCAAAATCTCACCCTCCTCCTTTTGGCCAGCATTACTTAACGTCTTATGGTTAATCGACACTTTGTGTCACGCCTTAAAAAAAATCCTGAGGATGCAGACTCTGGACGCTCTTGGTTTAATTACCCTTGCTGAACATTGGTTGCTTGTATTCTGTTGCAACGTCACAGAGGTATGCAATTTTCAAATTCCCATTCGTTGATCGTTCCTTCAGATCACTCGAACTAACTATTAAGCTCATACTACTCTACCGCTTCTTTTCCTTTTTTTATTTTAATAGTTAGTTACTCAAAAATTGTTTTTTCGTGCATCTCACCTCATACTCGGAAATTGACATATATCTATGGATAGTCCAATTACGTCCTATATTTTTTCATATTTAGAATCTCCTATAAAACCTTTTTCTTAGTATCAATAAATGAAACCACCATTGTTTCACTTTCGATATGAGACTAATTTGGTTTAGCATGATTTACCACCCTTTGACAGAATCCCAATGAATGTGATAAACGTCTCACTACTTAATCCGACAAAATAATGCCAATCAACAAAAAACTAAGATTATGTAATCATGACTGTATTACATAGACGCATTAATTTCTGTAATTGTATGTAAGATTCTTATCATCTACATAGCATCCATCAACCGTAGAATATCTGCTACTGGCAGGAAATGATTCACTAAACTTTAATATTGCTCAATTTAAATCTTCATAAATTACTTGTCAAGAAAAAGAAAATACAATGGTTCATATAAGCATCAATGCAAACTCTTGTGTGAAGAGACTTTTATTGACACACTTTATATTCAAAATCAGGCGCATCTTTTGGACTAGTTTTTAAAAACATTCAACATGTAAAAAACGTACTTTGTCGAACAAAAACTAACTTTTTTATTTTTTGATTATGCGCTGAATATAATTTTTTGGCCAACTTTTACACAAAAATCGACATATCTCGGCAAGAAAACGGAATTAGAACGTCGGAAATGCATCAAAATGACCGTCGTACTTGCGTGCGGAGTTTAAAAGGATTTTAGATGCAATATAAATTGCAAACATGTTGACTCGCGATTGGTTTTATTTATTTTTCAAGAAGAAGAAGACGGAATGGTTAGTTTGAGGGACAATGCAAACTCCCGCGAGAAGACGCTTTTATTAAGATATATTATAAATGAAAAAGCTTTAGAATATATAAATTCATGCTTTTGTGCCATCAAAAGTGATAAATTCTAAAATACAACTTAGCCTTTGGCCACAACATCGTTTATTTTTACAGCGAAACATCAGTTTACTGTTAACCACAGTTATCCAAGAAAAATCCTCAGATTCAAGATTTTAACTGTCTTATTCATAATAAAAAAGATACGCCCCATATGATTTTATATTCCCATTCTCAAAAAAGCTGCCCATAATATACCCAATATTGACAATCAACTCTTTCCTGCTCCTTTTTTTCACTTAACAAGCTGTTTTAAATTGAATTTTTGGTATAGTAAACCGTCGTCCCCGTACGTCCTTTCAAGCCAAAAAGTTGCTCACAATTATTGAAAATATCATATTAAATCATTAAATTTTAATTTTAGGACTTTTTTAAAAACACGTAAAATTGGCAAAACACAAAGGGTATACCTCGAGGAAAATCACGAATTTAACAAATCAACATTTTGAATACCCTTCCTGTAGATTTAATGAAATGTGTTTCTAAACAAGTATAGCCCAAATTTAATGTTCTTTACACTGGTTATGTTTTTGGAGCAGTTTTGTTATTAGAAAAATTATATTACGCGCATAATTAAAAAACGAGTTTTTGTTAGACAAAGTTTTTTTCTAGCCGTTGAATCTTTTTTAAAAATAGTGCAAAAAATGCACCTACTTTTTCTACGCATTTTAGCTATATGGTTGCCTAAGTAAAACTTTAATATCCAGGGACTTTCATTAGACAAGAAGATTATAAAATGTCATTTTTGATTAAATCCTTTCAAGAAAAGCGAGTCTGTTTTCACGAATTGTACACGCTACAAACATCGCAGAGCAAAACCAAACCAATGGTCTGGAAGCTGCCGTTCGCGCGCACATTTTTACCAAATAAAAAAAAATTCGTTAAAACAATAGAGACCATGGTCTAAACACCCTCAAGCCTACGCTTAAGCTTATAAAAGCAGTGCTTATAGGCTGTGTGCTCAGCTTAATACACTGTGAAGACTATAAATCAGTGAGAAGCGTCACGTGAACCTTTTTTTATGGTGGTGTACGCTTAATACACTGTAGCCCAGACATTTACATTCTGATCCCTGCCATTTACAGTCTGATCCCTGCCATTTACAGTCTGATTCCTGCCATTTACAGTCTGATCCCTGCCATTTACAGTCTGATCCCTGCCATTTACAGTCTGATCCCTGCCATTTACAGTCTGATCACAGCCATTTACAGCTGACAACAAGCCTGGCATGCATAGAGCACCGAAGCGAGCCAATTAGAATGCACCCCTGGTATTTACAGTGTAGCCACAGCCAATTAGAGTCCAATCACAGCCATTTACAGTCTGATCACAGCCATTTACAGTCTGATCCCTGCTATTTACAGTGTAGTCCCTGCTATTTATAGTGTGCGCACAGCCATTTACAGTGTATTCCCTGCTATTCACAGTGTAGAAATTATTACGTAAGCTTTGAAAACCCGTTCGAAATTTCGAAAATCGGCATTTAAACAAACACATGCACAGGTCGCCACAATCACTTTCAGGCATACTTTTCTAAGTAAAAGTAACGCCTACGTTTAAGGTCTTTCCAAAAATGTAAAGCATGTGCTATTTTAATTATAAATTATGGTCTCTGGATCCAATAATATGAAATAGTGGACCCTGTTCCCTGCTTAAATCCCTTTTTTTCTTTTGAATTTTGTGTATAGTAAAGTGGCATCCAGGAACCTAATGTTCAAGCCAAAAGTACTTGCATTTTACCTCTAAAATATTACTGAACCCTTGGATTTAAAAAACATTGAAGTTTTTTTTTTCCCCTGCTTAAAAACTCGAAAACAAAAAGTCGATTCGAAAAAAAGTCAAAACATCTTTTTTTTTCTGGAACCCACCGCAAAACCATCGGAGTATAAATATCACAGCTACACTGTAAATACCAGGGGCGCATTCGAATTGGCTCGCTTCTGTGCTCTAAGCGTGCCAGACTTGTTTTAAGCTGTAAATGGCTGTGATCAGACTGTAAATGGCTGTGATTGGACTCTAATTGGCTGTGGCTACACTGTAGATACCAGGGACGCATTTTAATTGGCTCGCTCCTGTGCTGTAAGCATGCCAGGCTTGTTTTAAGCTGTAAATGGCTGTGATTGGACTATCAATAGCAGGATTACACTGTAAATAGGTGTGATGAGACTCTGAATGGCTGTGGCTACACTGTAAATAGCAGGGACGCATTTTAATTGGCTCGCGCCTGTGCCTTAAGCGTACCAGGCTTGTTTTATCCGGTGCTTATCGATTTAAGCAGGAGAAAATGACTTTTATTGTTTGGATAACGATAAAGCCGTCCTAGACTCTCCGGTTTTAATGGAAAAACATGCGCTTGAGTACTTCAAACCTTTTGATTGGTTTATTGAAGATTTCTAAGCCACTGATGCGGAGTAATTCACGAAAAACCGAAAAAAAACAAACACTACAGGGAGCAAAAAATATGACATCTCTCAATGAAAACTTCCGGGATTCAAAACTTTTATTATCATATGTTATAATAAAAAACATCCAGCAAGTCTATTTGAATATGTTTAGATTATAAAAAGGGTAATAAAACGTTCCAAAATGTTGATTTGTGATTAGCTTTCATCTATTTTGCAAGAGAAAGAAAATACAATGGTTCATTTAAGCATTAATGCAAAATCTCGCGTGAAGAGACTTTTATTGACATACCTTATATTCAAAATCAGGCGCATCTTTTGGACTAGTTTTTAAAAACATTCAACATGTAAAAAACATACTTTGTCGAACAAAAACTAATTTTTTTATTTCATTTTTTTTATTTTTTGATTATGCGCTGAATATAATTTTTTGGCAAACTTTTACACAAAAATCGACATATCTCGGCAAGGAAACGGAATTAGAACGTCGGAAATGCATCAAAATGACCGTCGTACTCGCGTGCGGAGTTTAAAAGGCGAGAAACTGCGGAGTTTAAAGCGGGATTTTTGGCAATTGGATAATTTCCACCGGGGGGTTACTTAAGGTATTGGCCAAAAATTTTCGAGAAAATCATCAAAGTCCGTTAGAGTGCATCTACTTTTGACTATTTCCTCACGTGTTTTGTGACATTTTTGAGCATTCATATTCGACTAGTACAAGTAATATAAAAGGAAATTTATTTCTAGCTAGATTTTTGTTTTGTAGGGGGGATTTTTTTTTTAAAAGAAATTTTTCAGGGTTAGTAATATTGAGCCTCCGGCTGCGATTTCATAGCTGTCTCTAAACAAATTCGGATAAATATTTCAATCCTTTCTATAAAATTATTAATTTTAAGAAAGGTTACACATCTTAAGAATATTGGTTTTAATGTATATTTTAAAATTTAAGTAGTTCTACTAAGTACACAAAAAAGGTTAAAATTGTTTCCAGCCATTGCTTACGATTAAATAGTCTGTGCGCAGTTTTTAAATCCATTAACACAAACAGTGTGTTATTTCAAAATCCGAGTACGGCTAATGTTATTAGCGGCCGGTTATTATTGGCCTAAAAACTTTTTTGTACAAGTTATGACATTTTTCCGCCGCCCCTATCTAAAAAAAAAAATGTTGAATCCAGAATCTGTTATGTTTTTTAATTTGATGAATTTAGATTCTCATTTTAATCAACATTATCAACAATCCTAACCTTTCAGATGGAATATTAATTATAAGGAAAATGTTCTTGACGCATCTAAATATTTGTCTCTGCTTAAATTTTTTTTTAGGTACCACCTAAAAGCAGATGCACTCTAACATCCCACTTGTTCGTTATCCATGTAACACTATAAATGGAAGCATAGTAGTTTTCCCACCAATTATACCTGTAATTGTTGTTTTTTCCACCCTACGCTTAACCAAATATATTGGTGGATATGAGCTTGTGGAACTACCAAACAGGTGTTTGACACCAATTTTTTTGGCAGTTTTTTCCATCATGTCAGTAACAAATACACTACTTTTAATGGTAGTATTTCACCCTTTAGACCAAATAATCTCTAATTTTGTTGGTGTTAATATCACTTTATTGGTCAAATATACACTAATTTAATTGGAATCATTCACCCTCAAGGTGTTTGTTTCGCACTAATAAAATAATATCACCATGATACTATTGGATACAATTTTATGCGGTAAGCAAATTTGATGTAAATAAGCGATTTACG
>JAEPRD010000309.1:0-17999 GCA_016758985.1 Mucor saturninus | reverse complement strand
TCAAAGTTAGTTTAAACTTTTACTTGTCTGAATTTTTATTGTCATATTTCTGAAAATAATTTCCCTTTGTCTGAATAATTTTTTACGTTTGTCTGAAAATATTTTTTTTTTGTCTGAATTTTTTTTTTGAGCTTGTCTGAAAATAATTTTCAGTTGTCTGAATTTAAAGTGATAATACTGTATGTTAAATATAAGCAAGTGTCAATGGCTCCATGATAATTTGGGTTTCGTAATAAGGTTTATAAATATAGGCATCGATATAGCCCATGCATCCTCTTGATAATTTGATAGATAAATAATTGCTAATCTGCTCATATTCTACCACAAATGTATTCAGATGACCATACGTCAAATTATTGGAGTCTATTCGAAATTTATCACCAGGAGTGTCGCCGTGCAATAGAGCATACTTGTCCGGAACAGTACTGGGTGAACTTTCTAATTGAAGAATTTCTAAATTGATATCTATGTGTAAATAGAAGTGGGTCTCATTAGCACAAACGAAGAACAGCAATCATGGCAACGAACTTACCATTTCGTTCATTCAGTTGAATTATAAGCCCTTTTGTGGAAACTGGCTTCCCTTTCTGAATAAATACCAAATAACTACCATCTCCTCCAATCTTAGTTTTGATATCACCATAACTGTTTATTCGGGTGAAAGGGATGAAATCTTTTGAAATGTCTGATAAAATCTGTATCCCATATGTATTGCTTGATACTTGGCACAAAGTTCCAGTGACAAACCTTTCAAACATGTAAGGCTTTTTTCCAGTTGAGAACGTGTCCAACAATTGGTGTATAGATTCTCTTAGTACAAATATCTTTGTATCTTTTTCTTTAATATATATGCCGTTATCAATCGCTTTTTGCATAATCATGGTGTATGTGATGTGGATCTTTGAGACCTGCCCCAGATTGAACGGATCTCCAAACATAAAAACGTAATTCGGTACATAGTTTCCAAATAGTCTTTTGTTGGTCAAAGAAGCCACTATATCTGTTGTTATACTTTCTATCACTGACATAAGGCCTACTTCAATAATATCACGAAGGAATATGCTTATACTGCAACCACATTTCTTGTTAATATTCAGCTGTATTTTGGAATTCATGTCCAAATTTGATTTGTTTTTTTTCGAACTACCAAGAAGTAATTAATACAATGAGACGCTAATTATAAGTATACCAACTTACAAGTTCAACAACGCATGGTTTTAAATTTCGATAGATATTGTTATATATCTCAAATAACTGGAAATCATACTGTGTATCTTCCTCACTCTTGTGCGTGGTACAATAGTCAACTTGACACTTGACTTGTATGTTCTTCATAATACTCTTACAAAGTGTGTCATATACATCATCGATTTGTATAACTTCATCCTGAATAATGATGGACGCTGGATTTTCTCCGGGTGATGCCAGTTTGACCACTTGATGCAAACTGAGTCGGATATGCTTTGAAGATATCTGTGCAACAACAAAGTATGATTTCAACCTAAAGTCCAAATGTTGATACTTGTCTTGGATAGCTGGTAGAATTTCTTCACCACGGGTGCAGAATTTTGCTTTTCGAAGTTCGTTGTCCTTCCCTAATATTCCACTTGCAAAGAATGATTTTTCCAATTTCTTTACTGAACCGAATACAGTATCCAATAGCTTTTTATCCATAGAGACGCCATACCAAATGTTGTTGGCTCTCCAATTCAATCCTACAGTACTTTCTAATTTTTCCTCTATCTGCTTGTTGAGACAGTGCAGATATGTGATCATAAAAAAATACATGTAACCTGGATGGCATGTAGTAAATGACTCACTATCCGAACCAGAAGATTCATCCTTCGACGCAAAAAGATCGTCCATTTCAATGTTTGCCATAAGCTCTTTAAATATGTTTGGGTCCAAGGAGACAAATAAATTTCTGATTTTCTTTAGCCGATTTTTGCTTGATTTTATCCTTTCATCACTGCTTAAAGTACTCCTTTTCCGCGTATTTTGGAAAGCCCGGCCAAGTAGTTCGGATGCCGGGCTCATTGGTATTCTTTTTTTCACTTTTCTTTTGTAACTTGAGTACAATTGAAGATAGTCACCAAAAATTTTTTCTAAACCTAACTTCAGTCTAAACACACAATTAGAATTGACAATCATAAGCGTTTCTTCAAGTAGTTTTACCTGTTTGATATGCGTAGTATCGGCCTTTGATATAATTGTGATTGCTTGATGAAACTATTCAACAGTCGCATATTACTATTATGCAATACAATATAACTTAGTTGGATTTTCTTTTAAAAGATATTTTGATGCCTATCACCATTACCATTCAAAATTTTGCTTCTGTCCAACTTGTCTACCTTTATCTAGGTATGTATAAACAGTCTGGATTTGTGTAGACGATATGTCTGTTTGGTTTCAAATAGGTTAGATTAATACAAAGCCGATACTACTAAGGAGTCAATTTACCGATATTAATGAAGATAGTAGGTTTTAAGCAACTTTTGGGTTCTTCGTTGGGTAATATAATTGGGTTTCTGCACCTGTTAAATTCTTCCATTCGGTAGTATAAAATCTGTGAAGTTGCAAATTGTCGGGCATCATTGTCGAAGAGTTGGAATATGGGGAAATACTCATCGACTTCCGCGGATATGTAAAGTTCTTCTAGTTCCCTGAAATTCTTTCTCGAGAAACAATCAGCTGATAAGACTATCCCCACGGATAAAAATGTTTCTGGGATTCGAATTGTGTAAAAAATGTCCACTGGCCTGGGTACTACATTGCTCCTGCCTACAAGAAGTTTATCTACTTCACTTTTAAAGACTTTTTCGGCATGACCAAAAAAATGTTCAAGTATGTCCCTTAAAGTGATTGGTTTATTCGTCCAGCGAGATTTCAAGTCTGGCAATGGCTGACCATCTAAAGCTTCATCTAGGAAGTCCTGGCAAAACAAAAAAAAATGTTTTTAATTTTCTTCCCAATTTCCTTTCCATTAACTCTTACGAAATCACAAGATCCATTGTAATCTTGACTGAGTTTTTCAAGCATGTCGTCGATAGATTCTGATGATAACGTAGTATCACAATGCTTTTCCACACATGCTATTAATGACAATCGTAGTTCCTTTAGTCCAAAGGGGATTACAAAGTGAGCCTGTTTTAACAATTGTGGCACCGTGTCTCCGGTTGCTAATATGAAAGCAGGATATTGAGCTGATACCAATTTCAAATCCACGGAGTATGTACCTTGAAAATCTATTGTACACATAACGCACTGATCACCACAATTTATGTTTCTACCCTCCTGGAAACCTCTATCCATCTGTAAGTATTGAAAATTTAACTCTAACGTTGAAAAAAACATCAGCCTGCCCGGACCATCACTTTCATGGAGAAGACCAGCTTTTACGAATAGAGGCAGGAACAATTCTTCTCTTAATTTATAATCCCAACTGTTTGGAAGATTCAAAGAATAACAAAAATCCATGTTTACACCATTCAATTCTTGTTTATAATGATCCAGTATTTTTTGTAACAGGTCTATAGCTTCCTTGTACAAGAGCGCGTACAGTGCCGCATTATCGAAGGATTGTTGCTTTGATTTTAAATAAATGTCAGCGAGCTCGCTTAAGGTGTTGCGTACATAAATAACGCCTTCCTGGAGCCTTTTCGGATTCTCATTCGCTTCATCAGCCTTGTTACCTCTGGCAATGATATTTCTCGCGGTAGTGTCATATAAAATTGAGGTACGGTAAATTTCTTTGTAATTTTTTCTAAAAAGGAATCTGTCAAAAAAAAAAAAAGAAAAATACGCGTATAAAATCTGCTAATTTAATGTCGACTAACATTTCATCTTCTGGTGTTTTATTGATGACTACCGCTTTAGAGGTGATCATGTCATAGCCCAAATCTATACGAAGTAAGCAACGCTGTTATTTTAAAAAATAAGTCGCTTACCGATATCAATACAATATCTATGCTGCAAATAGTTATAGACTTCTTCCATCTTCTTTCTTCCAAAACGATGTTAAAAGGGGCGAAAGCACAAATACGAAGTTCACGGCGTTTTGTCTAATCCGTTTATTTGTAGTACGAAACCTTATTTGACCATGAACTCAATGATGGGGTTGAAGCATGCATTCAAAGATTCTATCTAACACCCACTAACATTGAAGCGCAATATTAGTTTTTGCTAGACTACTCTTCTGTCGCAAAATCCCTAGTGCCGGGAAAAGAGACCTTTGCTATCCTTCCCACTTTAAGCATATAGAAACAAGTAAAAAGACATTGTTTACATCATATTTTACATATGTATATTACACACTTTATTTAACGCAAATTAACATGCTCACATACACTAACTTACCAAAAATACTTATATCTACTTGAATTAGCATATCTACTTCCTCAATACTTCGGCTATATCATGTCTAATACAATACTTTTTTTTTCCTCTTGCTATAAATCCTCATCCCGTTCTTAAAAATGTCGATTTAGTTCCATACAGCATCTACAGCGTATTCTCCTGCTTCCAGATACATTTACAATTATAGACACACTGAGCCATCTAATAATGTTCATTCGGGGGATATCCATGATATGTGAAAACTCGAGCGGAAGCGAGAAATGGTCAAGTTCTTGAATGATGTGGCTTTTAACATTTCCAAGGTTTCGTCTGCAATAAAAGATGTCTCATCCTTTGTCTTCTCTATGTTCTTACGCTTTTAGAAGACGCACCTCTACAAACACAGTAAGAATAGTATCACATCCCCTGCCTAATGCGCTAAGCACTTCACGATACGTATTTCTACCAATCGCTAAAATACCATCGTATACCACTTCACTTTTCTTCTTGTTGTTCATGTTATCCACAGGTGATGTAAAACCTGTGTTGGACTTGATTTCTAATGGTCCATGGTCTGCTGATTCTGTATTACTAGATGCTTCGGCGGGTTCACGACGACTTTGAATGATTTCTTTCATGACAGAAGCTTCGATTTGGTTAGGTGATTTAGCTTCTTTAATTTCCTAATCGACAGCACCTGCAACAAGAATAGGCTGCAACGGTCAAAAAGGGTCAGTTCATTTTTTTATACATGTTTTTGTCGGTGGGTTGGCGTATTATATTACCTTGACATATTCACGGAACCAAGTTCGACTCTTTTCAAGTCCATCATCAGGTGGTGCAGTAATATACACCGTGACTTTACGAGGCATTTCCTAGTTTCTTATGTGGTGAGGACAATGAAGAGAGATCAAAGAGGGAAAAAGACTTACATGGACACCGCAAGGTCTGTCAGCTAGGAAAGAAACTCGTTGAGCAAGTCTTGTTCTGGCATCTTGGGCATATTTGTTACTGGAATAGACAAGACCTGCAAAGCCACCTGCAACACCACTAGAGATGAGTGTGTTCTTGGAAGGTACTTTTAATCCAAAAGGCATGTCTTGTTTATGAAAAGTATTTCTTCTTTAAGAAAGGGGGCCATTGTGTCCCTGGGGGGGGGACGGGGGAGGGTGAAGGGGGATTTTTAAATTGAAAGTCACGCAGGTAAAACCGTTTAAAAATAGCTTTATTTTATTGAAGCATTGATATGTTAAATATGGGGAATTGTTATTTTCACCCCCTATTTTCTTATTTTCACGCCCTCGATTTTTTTTGGCCTTGTTTGACCGAATTTGATTTCACTTAAATTTTGACATTTTGGCGGGACTGCTCTGTCAAAGCATTAATAAATTGTGCCTTTTTACATTCATCCCTATATCGTTACGTTTATCTCAACTTTTTATTGTTTCAATGCCTTTATCAAACGAAAACACCTCTTACCTTTCTGACGATGATTTTCAGGAGCCCCTTCCCTTTCGAACCAGAAGAAATTTTGAAAGCGTCAACAATGTAGATGATCTCGACAATGATCTCGACGAAGATCTCGAGGACGAAACCTTAGAAGTTTCGTCTACTTCAGCCCCTTCTCAACTTGAGTTTAGCTCTAGCGAAACTCTCGAAAAGTATGTGATCGATCACTGCAAAGAGAACGGCTACCTTGTTTCTTTGGGCTGTTCTCGTTACTACCCCGATCGTCGCCTTAAGTCTTTGGAGTTCAAGTGCGATCGCGGCGGAAAAAATAGCAGCAAGTCCACCGGTAAAAGACTTTCGAAGACAAGACGCACCGATTGCCCTTTCAAGTGGGTGGTCGGTTCCAGTTGGAAAAAAGAGCAGGGTGTTTATGCTGCAAAATTCACCCTGCACTTAAACAATAGTGGACATAATCATGAGTCTGCTGATTCTCTCGCTAGTCATTCGATCGCATGTAAGATCGGAGACGATCAGATGAAGGTAATCAAGGATATGACGATTGCTAATAGCTCACCTCAAGATAACTTGATTTACCTTCGCCAAAAATTCCCTGGTGATTAATTCAGACCTAGTACGGTTTACAATGCCAGACAGAAGATTCGTGAAGAGTATTTAGATGATCGCTCTCCTTTGCAAGCTCTCTTGGATCAGTTCTCTGAAGCCGACTCAGGATTCATTTACGCGTACAACTCGAATGAGGACGGTATCATCAAAAACCTTTTTTTTTTTCGCACTCTCATTCCTTGGAAATGGTTGAGCGCTTCCCTCAAGTGCTTTTGATGGATTGCACGTACAAAACCAACAAATTTGGTATGCCATTGTTGCACGTTGTTGGCATTGATTGCTTCAATAAGACATTTTTTGTATGCGGTGTTTTTTAAAAGACGAAACCCAAGCCAATTATGAGTGGGCGGTTTCAACATTACGCATGAAGCTGTTTTGGTGCTATGTAAAGCTGTGCTAAAATCGCACTTCTAAAATAATTAAATGAAATAAATAATCGTCGATCCCACATGATCGACTCATATGCCAAATACAATATCATAAAAGAAAAGAACATCAAGGATAAAAACTGAGTTACTACTTTAGAACTCAGATTGACTTAAGATTTCTTAGAACCATCGTCCTCTCAATTCTGACAGAACAATAAGACTAGATCATTGTCTACGAATCAATCCAATCATAAAGGCAATGACTGCTTAAATTTAAGGTACCATCGGACATGTATTATACCACCCAATGGTACCTTCACTAACAATTAGATACCGTTTAAACCACAGATTCCAATAACTATAAATACCCTGCCGTCTACCATAAAGTAGAACGGGATCCAGTTTTAAAACTAATAATAAGAATAAGCTAATCCACACTGTCCAATAAAGTTTTTTAATAAACTGCCCAATTGGGTTCTGGTATAGTTACTTGATTACAAAAATTGCGTTATGTCCTCGAGAAATTGCAGTAGCATTCAACTTTATGACTCTTGATTCTAGTAGACTGTACTATGAATCACCCGCTAGCTGTTTGAACTTGTGATCAAGAATTAAAATTTCTCGTGAATGAAGTTGATATATGTATACATGGTAATAATCTATTGTTTGTGGAATATTTAATATAAGAGATATTTATAGTTATTAATAATTGTTCATTTAGTTTGATCGATTGTTTTTGTCCTTTTTCTAATAACTTCAATTGCATCTGCTTCGCGACCATACTTTTTTCTAATAGCCAAAGGTAAATGCGCACCAAAAAGGAACAGATGCTCGGATTTTCGGACTCGAGAGATAGCAACATACATTTGACCATGAGTAAGCATATTTTCAAGATGTATACCAACGCAATCAATTGTAGCACTCTGCCATTTGTGAATAGTAGAGGCAAAAGTGGGTATTATCGGAAACTGGGATCTTGTATAACTTGTACCTGATACATGTCTCATGATGCGCTGAATCAAGTATTTTTTTCTGCTTCTTGTCCATTTGTATTTATTACAGATATTCTGAGACAAATGTTTTTTTCTTCGATATATTCAATTTGTGCAATAGTCCCATTCACTCAGCCTTCAGCAGTATTCAGATGTTGTATGAGCATGATAGGCATAACAACGTTTATGTATAAGAACTGTAATAGTCTTGTCTCGTTTAAATCTAGAGCTGCTGTACGTTTAGTTCCAGAGTAAGTGTCGTGAGCCTCAATAGCATAGCCTTCACTGGGAAAGGTTTCATAGTCTTTTTTATTTGCAAGCCTAACTCTTTTTCTAGTAGTGTACATGTCGAGATCGAAGCTGTATACTTATATAACTCTAGCTACACTCCTTAACATCTTACATTTGATAATCCTAAATATAATTCCTATTAATAATTTATACTAAATACTGATTATTTATTTTATGAATAGTCTTGATCTTATATCATCCTGCAACACGTATAATATACATTTAAATATATACATTAATATGAAAACATACAAAGGTTACATCAGCCACATTGAGGTATCACAGTCATTTGTACTAAGAATGCCATTGCCTCTGAACATTGTACTACAGAACATACACAGTTTAAAGGTAAATCTTATTGCTATTGTTATTGACAGTCTCATTATGGGCTCTCTGTACGCGAGCATTACATCTGAATATTATGTGAATAAATCTACTCACAATAGTCATCAGCCCATCTGTTATTAATGTCGAAAATTATGTGTATATAAAGACCCCTTTTTATTTTGATTAATAAAGCCTTGAAAGTTTGACAATTTTTCTTGGTTTTATTTCATAATCTTCATTGATTTCCAAATTATTATTTTTAAAAAGAAAATAATGTCTAAATATTTGAGAAGTAGAATATTTATACACATTCAATTTTAAAGCAACATACTTGCTAGACAGCCAACTCACGAAAATCGCAATTCACACGATGATTACACATTGCAAATTAAGAATCGCCATCGTCAACGAGAATCGCGATGTTCTACATGTTCACACGCAGGACAATGTATACAGAATTTTTCCATTTTTTTGATAACTATCAGATGATAATCTTCACACTTTCGGAAGTTCTAGGTTTCAATGATTACCAAAATTTTAAGTCAGGGTGATACTACATCATTCGTTAGCGAATAATGCCCTGATCTTCTTTTTATCAAAACAATAACTGTTTGCATGATTTTCTCTTCCTACAAAATAATGATAACATATATTGGTTTAATGGTTTCATTTTCACACGTTTGAAGTCTAAACACTTGCCCTACACACTAGATGTTAGAGAGCAAATAATCTTGAGGTCGTATAAGCTTACATCAAAGGAGTTAATACTTGGTATAAAGACAGATATAAGCACAAATCAAACGAAAACAAAATGTTCACAATATTGACAACGTTGACAGCTTCAAGAGTAATATCTTCTACAAAAGCATGAAAAAATCGTACCATGGTTGCTATTTAAATTATTTTATAAAATATTGTACCGTACTACAGTCTTTTTATAAATAACATTTTACGCAGCATATGATGGTAAATATTATGTGTATTCAAATAAAGCTATTATTGCAACAGTCGTAACGACCCAATTGATCTTATTTGAAGTACAATAAAAACAGATTGCTACTAAATAGAGACTTGACAAATCTATCCAAATGCTTTAAAAAATCAAAAAATAAACCTTTACATGTTTCATAAAGTGCCATAGTGCACAAAATACATCAAAGGCTTTTTTTTTTTTTTTTTTTTTTTATTCATTTGACGGTGGGTCCACTTACAGTTTGTATATAAAAGTTTTTTTATTACTCACTTGACAGTGGGTCCACTTACAGTGTGTATCCAAAGGGATTTTTTTTTTCACTTGACAGTGGGTCCAATTACAGTGGGTTTCTAACGGGATTTTTTTTACCCACTAAACAGTTGATTCCATCTTTAAAAAATCGTGGAGCCTTAAAATTTGCTTTTTTTTTGCCGTTTTTTTCATATATCATCGAGGATACATGTTATGAATATATAAAAATTATCAAAATAGTTTTAAGAATTTTTTTCATTCATTTATTATTATTTTTTTGGGTTATTTTCGAAAAATTTGTTCATTTTTAAGGTTTTGATCAATTTTTAAAAAATCATAGAGCCTTAGAATTTGCTTTTTTTTGCCGGGTTTTTTTATATATCATCGAGGATACATGTCATTGATATATAAAAATTATCAAAATAGTTTTAAGAATTTTTTCCATTCAGTTATTAATTTTTTTTGATTATTTTCGAGACATTTTGTTCATTTTTAAAGTTTGGGTCACAAAAATATATAAAAGGAGTTTTTTTTGGCCCTATTTTATTTAAAACTAATAATATGTAAAAGCCTACAAGCACTATTAATCCATTTTTTTCTGTGTCAAACAAAGTTTCTCCACAAGAGCCATTTGATCCTAGCATTATCGCTATTGACCGTGATTTGGCATTAAAAGGTGCTTTAAAAACAATTTTTGATTCCAGCACAATTCTTATCTGCCGTTGGCATATCAACAAGAACGTTTTGGCCAAATACAAAAAATATTTTTTAACAGATGATGATTGGAACGAGTTTATGGTCAAATGGAATAGATGCATGAACAGTTTCAATGAAGAAGAATGGGAGTAAAACTGGAGTGTCATGAGAGATGATTACGGGTTGAGCGCAAGATACCTCCCACTGTTTGCGTATCTTGAATCAACATGGTCGCCGTTGAAAGAACATTTTGTCAACCCTTGGATCAACAAGTACCTCCACCTTGGCGTCATCAGTACTTCCAGGGTTGAAGGTGCTCATAACAAGTTGAAGCGAAGACTCAAGGTATCAACGAGTCATTTAGACAAGGTGGCAAACTTGGTTAAGAGTACAGTTGAAGTCGATGCCAGCGAATTTAAAGCTCGTTTGGAGGACCAAAAACTCAAGGTCATTACCGAAGTTGAGAAGCGAAGAATAATGACCAGAGTTATCAGAAGAGTGTCTCTTTACGCCTTGTCTGAAGCCCTGGAGCAAGTAAAAAAAAATGAAGAATGTTGTATTGCAACCTCTGTCCGACTGCACAAATACATATACAGTAACAACTGGTATTCCATGCGTGCATCGGATCAAAGCCCTCGACGATCAACACCAAGTCCTTCAAGTCGATGATTTTCATCAACAATGGAGACTTGAATACTCTCCGAGCTCTGAGCAGTTGGAAGAATTGGATCCGGAAAGTAATTTGGACTACCTCGTTGACTTGCTGAGTACCCGCTTTAGAAACGCGGCTCGTTACGAACAAGAGGAAATGGTATCGCGTCTTTTTGACCTGGTTCATTCGCCGTTGGTACCTATAGAGCTACAAAACGATGCCAGGTCAAGAGGAAGACCTACCGGTTCTACTGCGAGAAGAAATGACACTTCGTCAAACAGAAGAAATCCCTCCGGTTTTGATCATGCAGAAAGAAGAACAAGGCTTTGTGGAACTTGTAGACAGCCGGAACATGACACATGACAATGTTCCCAAAGAGTCATGTCCCAAGCTACTCGCTCTTCTCAACAATCTCAGCAACAGCAACAATCACAATGATCATCTTGATCGCCTATTCTAATTTTTTTTCTTTCAACTTTATTTTTTATTTTTTATTTTTTCTATCACATAAAAATCTCAAAATCTCCATCGTAATTTTTCTAGACATTTCTTGTATGTAATAGGCCAAAAAAATCGAGGGGGTGAAAATAAGAAAATAGGGGGTGAAAATAACAATTCCCTAAAAATAAGCAAGTGTCAATGCATCGGTCAAATTTTCTGTTTCGGAATATTTTTTATCAATATAGTCATCAGTATTGGCCAGAATTTCTCTTGTTACTTTGATTGATAAACTATTGCTAATCTGGTCATATTCGATAACGAAATTTCTGTTATAAATCACGCCAGGAGTGGCGCTGTGCAATAGAGTATACTTTTCCAGAGCTGTACTAGTTGAACTATCTAATTGAAGAATGTCTAAATCGATGTGTTTATCAAAGTAGAAGCGGTTTCTATCAGTACAAAGGAAGAAAAAAATCATGACAATCAACTAACTTTTTTCATCAGTTTGAATCATAGGACTCTTTGTCCAAACTAGCTTCCCTTTCTGAATAAATACCAAATAACTACCATCTTCTGCAATCGTATTTGTGATATTGCCATCACTATTTATTCGGATGAAAGGGGGGTAACCATCAAGTCCAATCTGCATGCCATATGTTTCGCTCGATACTTGACACAAAGTTCCAGTGACATACCTTTCAAACATGTATGGCTTTTCTCCAGATATCAGCGGCATCAATAATTGGAAAATTGATTCTCTTAGTGCAAATGTCTTCGTATCGTTTCCTTTAGAATATAGAACGTCGTCAATCGTTTTTTGCATTATCATGGTGTATGCGATGTGGATTTTTGAATGCAGCACCATATTGTATGGATTTCCAAATACAAAAATATAATTTGGTACATAGTTTCCAAATAACTTTTTGTTGGTCAAAGAAGCCACTATATCTGTTGCTATACTTTCTATCACTGACGTAAGGCCTACTTCAATGATATCACGAAGAAATATGTACATACTGCAATCGCATTTCGTGTTGATATTGAGCTGTATTTTGGAACCCATGTCCAAATTTGATTCGTTTTTTTCCAACTACCAAAAAGCAGTTAATACACTGAGACGCTAGTTATAAATCAACTTACAAGTTCAACAACGTATGGTTTTAAATTTCGATAAATATTGCTATATATCTCAAATGATTGGAAATCATATTGTGTATCTTCCCCGTTCTTATGCGTGGTACAATAGTCAACTTGACAATTGAATTGTATGCTCGTCATAATACTCTTACAGAGTGAATCATATACATCATCTATATGTACCATTTCATCCTGAATAATGATGGACGCTGGATCTTCTCCGGGTGATGCCAGTTTGACCACTTGATGTAAACTGAGTTGAATATGTTTTGAAGATATCTGTGCAACTACAAAGTATGATTTCAAACTAAAGTCCAAATGTTGATACTTGTGTTGTAAATTTGTTACAATTTCTTCGCCACGAGCGCAGAATTTTGCTTTTCGAAGTTCGTCGTCCTTCATAAGTATTCCGCTTGCAAAGAATAATTTTTCCAATTTTTTTATTGAGCCGAATACAGTGTCCAATAGGTTCTTATCGACAGAGACGCCATACCAAATGTTGTTGGCTCGCCAATTCGATCCTACATTACTTTTTAGATTTGCCTCTATTTGCTTGTTGAGACAGTGCAGATATGTGATCATAAAAAAATACGTGTAACCTGGATGGCATGTTGTAAATGACTCGCTATCCGAAGCAGGAAATTCATCCTTCGATACAAAAAGATCGTCCATTTCAAGGTTTGTCATAAGCTCTTTAAATATATTCGGGTCTAAGGAGACAAATAATTTTCTGATTTCCTTTTGCCGATTTTTGCTTGATTTTATCCTTTCATCACTGCTTATAGTACTACTCTTCCGCGTATTTCGGAAAGCCCTGCCAAGTAATTTAGATGCCGGGCTCATTGGTATTCTTTTTTTCACATTTCTTTTGTAACTTGAGTACAATTGAAGATAGTCGCCAAAAATCTTTTCTAAACCTAACTTCAGTCTAAACACACAATTAGAATTGACAATCATAAGCGTTTCTTCAAGTAGTTTTACCTGTTTGGTATGCGTAGTATCGGCCTTTGATATAATTGCGATTGCTTGACGAAACTATTCAACGGTCGCATATTACTATTATGCAATAAAATAAAAAACTAGTTAGTTGGAATTTCCTATAAAAGATATTTTAATGCCTATCACTATTACCATTCAAAAATTTGCTTATGTCCAACTTGTCTATCTTTATCTAGGTATGTAAAAACAGTCTGGATTTGTGTAGGCGATATATCTGTTTTGTTTCAAAATAGGTTTGGTTAATACGAAGCCGGTACTATTTAGGAGTCAATTTACCGATATTGATGAAGATAGTTGACTTTGAACAAATTTTGGGTTCTTCCATTGTTGTTTCATTGAGTAGTATAATTGGGTTTCTGCGCACGTTAAATTCTGCCATTTGGTTTAGTAAAAGCTGTACAGTTGCATTTCCTCGGACACGGTAGTCAAAGAGTTCTGATATGGGGAAATTACCACCGAGTTCCGCTAATATGTAAGATTCTCTTGGTTCCCTGAAATACTTTTTTGATAAACAATTAACTGAAAAGACTACCCCTTCAGCTAAAAATGTTTCCAGGATTTGACTTCTGTCAAAAACGTCCATTGGCCTGGGTACTATATTGCTCCTATCTACAAGAAGTTTATCTACTTTTTTTCTAAAAGCTTTTTCGGCAGAAGCAGAAAAATGTTCAAATATGTCCTCTAAAGTGATTGATCTATTCGTCCAGCGAGATTTCAAGCCTCGCAATTGCCGATGGGATGGAACCATACTTAGCCCGATTTCCTGGTAAAAAAAAAAAATGTTTTTAATTCTCTGCCCATTTTCCTTTACATCTACTCTTACTAAAAGATTCATTTCATTGTACTCTGTAAGGATATTTTCTAGCATGTCGTCGATAAATTCTGATGATAACGTAGTATTCCAATGCTCTTCCACACATTCTATTAATGACAATCGTAATTCCTTGAGTCCAAACGGGATTACAAAATGAGCTTGTTTCAACGATCGTGGCACCAATTTTCTTTTTGCAAGATACTGAGCTGATACAAATTTCAAATTCACGGAGTATGTACCTTGATATTCTATTGTACACATAACGCGCTGATCTCCATACTTTAATGTTACACTCTTCTGGAATGGTCTACTCATCTGTAATTTTTGAAAACATAACTCTAACATCGAATAAAACACCAGCCTGCCCGGACCATCATTTTCATGGAGAAGACCAGCTTTTACGAATAGAGGCAGGAACAATTCTTCTCTTATTTTATAATCCCAACTGGTTGGAAGAATCAAAGAATAACAAAAATCCATATTTACACCATTCAACTTTTCTTTATAATGACCCAGTATTTTTTGTAACAGGTCCATAGCTTCCTCGTACAAGAGCGCGTACAGTGTCGAATTATCGAAAAATTGTTGCTTGGATTTTAAATAAATGTCAGTGAGCGCCCTTAAAGTGTTGCGTACATAAATAACGCCTTCTTGGAGCCTTTTCGAATTCTCATTCGCTTCATCAGCCAATTTACCTCTGGCAACGACCCTTCTGTTGATGGTGTCATAAAAAATTGACGTACGGTATTTGTTTTCAAATCTTTTTTTAAAAAGGAATCTCTGTCAAAAAAAAAAAAAAAAATAAAAAAAAAAAAAAAAAAAAAAAGAACACGCGTATAAACTCTGCTGTTTCGATGTCTGTAAGTTTACTAATGGCTATCGCTTTAGAGACGATGATGTCATAGCCCAAATCTATACGAAGTAAGCAATGCCGTAATTTTAAAAATAATAAGTCGCTTACCTATAGCCAAACAATATGTATGCCGAGAATAGTCATAGACTTCTTCCATCTTTCTTATACAACACGATGTTAGAAGCGAAAAGGCACAAATGCGAAGAGGCTTACGAGTTCACGGCGTTTCGCTTAATCCGTTTATTTGTAGTACGAAACCTTATTTGACCATGAAGTCAATGATGGGGTTGAAGCATGCATTCAAAGATTCTATCTAACACCCACTAACATTGAAACGCAATATTAGTTTTTGCTAGACTAATCTTCTGTCGCAAAATCTCTAGTGTATGTGAAAAGAGATCTTTGCTATCATTACCCCTTTAAGCATATCGAAACAAATGAAAAAAGACATCGTTTACATCATATTTTTTATATGTATATTACACACTTTATTTAACGCAAATTAACATTGTCACATACACTAACTTACCAAAAAAAAAAAAAAATACTTGTATCTACTTGAATTAGCACATCTATTTTCCTCAATGCAATACTTCGGTTATATCATGTCGAATACAATACTTTTTTCCCTCTTGTTATAAATCCGGATCCCGTTCTTCAAAATGTCGGTTTGGTTCAATACAGCATCTAAAGCGTATTTTCCTGCTTCCAAATACACTTATAATTAAAGATACACTGAGCCATCTAATGATGTTCACCCGGGGATATCCATGACATGTGAAAACTCAAGCGGAAGCGAAAAACTGTCAAAGTCTTGAATGATGTGTGTTTTAACATTTCCAAGGTTTCGTCTGCAACAAAAGATGTCTAATCCTTTGTCTTCTCTACATCCTTCACTTGAAAAAGACGCTCCTCTGCAAACAGAGCAAGAATAGTATCTTTTCCCTTGGCTAATCCGCTAAGCCCTTCACTATACGCATTTCTACCAGTCGCTAAAATACCATCGGATACCACTTCACTTTTCTTCTTGTTGTTCATGTTATCCGCAGTTGATGTAAAACCTATGTTGGACTTGTTTTCTAATGGTTCGTGGTCTGCTGGCTCTGTATTACTTGCTGCTTCAGCGGCTTCAGGACGACGTTGAATGATTTCTTCCATGACAAAAGTTTCAATTTGGCCAGGTGATTTAGCTTCTTTAATTTCGTAATCGACAGCACCTGCAACAGGAATAGGCTACAAGTAAAGCATGTCAGTTTTTTTTTTTTTTTTTATACATGTCGGTGGGTTGGCGTATTATATTACCTTGACATATTCACGGAACCAAGTTCGACTCTTTTCAAGTCCATCACCAGGGGGTGCAGTAATATAGACTGTGACTTTACAAGGCATTTCCTAGTTTCTTACGTGGTGAGGACAATAAAGAGAGATCACGAAGAAAAAAGACTTACATGGACACCGCAAGGTCTGTCAGCGAGAAAAGAAACTCGTTGAGCAAGTCTGGTTCTGGCATCTTGGGCATATTTGTTACTGGAATAGACAAGACCTGCAAGGCCACCTGCAACACCACTAAAGATCAGTGTGTTCTTGGAAGGTACTTTTAATCCAAAAGGCATGTCTTGTTTATGAAAAGTGTTTCTTCTTTAAAAAAGGGCCCATTGTGTCCCTGGGGGGGTCGGGGGAGAGTGAAGGGGGATTTTTAAAATTGAAAGTCACGCAGGTAAAACCGTGGTTTTAAAATAGGTTGGTTTTATTGAAGCAGTGTTATGTTAAATATAAGCAAGTGTCAATGGCTCCATGATATTTTGGGTTTCATAATAAGGTTTACCAATATAGTATTTAACTTGGCCTATACATCCTCTTGATACTTTGATAGATAAATTATTGCTAATCTGTTCATATTCTACCACAAATGTATTCATAGCAGCATCAGACAAATAATCGCCATATATTCTATAAACACAACCAGGAGTGTCGCTGTGCAATAGAGCATACTTGTCCGGAAAAGTACTAGTTGAACTTTCTAATTGAAAAATTTCTAATTTGACATCTATGTGTAAGTAGAAGTGGGTCTCATTAGTACAAACAAAGAAGAACAATCATGGCAACAAACTAACATGATGGCTCATTGATTTGAATTATAAGCCCTTTTGTTGAAACGGGCTTTCCTTCCTGAATAAATACCAAATAACTACCATCTTCTGCTATAGTATTTTTAATATCACCATCACTGTTTATTCGGGTGAAACGCATCGAATCGTGGAATGAAATTGATGAAATCCGTATCCCGTATGTATTGCTTGATACTTGGCACAAAGTCCCAGTGACAAACCTATCAAACATGTAAGGCTTTTTTCCAGATAAAAACGTCTCCAGTAAATGGAAAACTGATTCTCTTAGTATAAATGTCTTTGTATCTTTTCCTTTGATATATACGCCTTCATCAATCGCTTTTTGCATAATCATGGTGTATGAGATGTGGATCTTTGAACCCTGCCCCAGATTGAACGGATCTCCAAACACAAAAATAAAATTTGGTACATAGTTTCCAAATAAGTTTTTGTTGGTCAAAGAATCCACTATATCGTTTGCCGTACTTTCTATCACTGACATAAGGCTTGCTTCAATAATATCACGAAGAAATATGCTTATACTGCAACCACATTTCTTGTTGATATTCAGCTGTATTTTGGAATCCATGTCTAAACTTGACTTGTTTTTTTCGAACTGCCAAGAAGTAATTAATACACTGAGACGTTAGTTATAAATCAACTTACAAGTTCAACAACACATGGT
>JAEPRD010000308.1:6494-18065 GCA_016758985.1 Mucor saturninus | reverse complement strand
CTAAGGGTGCTACGGTTGTTTCTAGTATGGAAAGTATGCATCAAAATCCTGACGTTTTCGCTGAGCCATTAAAATACTATCCCGAGCGATTCATGAACAATCTCAAAACAATGGATGCAGCCGCCAAAGGGTAAAATCGAAGAACGTGATCATTTTAATTTTGGTTGGGGAAGGTAAAGTGTCTTCAATCGTTGTACGTAATTTTTTTTTTTTTTTTTAAATAACATGTAAAATATGTAGACGTATGTGCCCTGGTATCTATATAGCTGAAGTAGAATTATTTACTTCATTTATTCAAGTATTATCCAAGTGTAAAACGGGGCCGTATCTTAATCCATCCATGATGACAGCATTTTAAAGAAAGAGCAACTATACACCAACGAAACATCCAAATTTATTATTTTCTATCACGCTTCTCTTCATCCGCTTTAGGTACACTTTCCCAGAAAGTATCTGACAGTCCTTCTAGTGTCTTTTTTGGAAATGTTTGTATCGAAAGGTCATTGAAGATTTGGTTATTGTCAAACTCTTTGGGAAACGAAACAACATCTGCAATTTTTACAGCAGGGATAAGGTAAGGGCATACTCTCACCAGATCTTTCTCCAATTGACTAGCAATGGTGTTAATTTTCCCAGGTTATATCACCCAAAGTTATCTTTGCTATTATTATTTTTTTACCTTCCAACATACATGTCAAATCTATTGCCGATAATGGTCAGTCGAGCAAGTTGATCCTTATTCCAATCGTCACTGAGAGTGTTACTATATAATCCTCTTCCGCAATGTGGCATATAAAACAAGGTATCCTTCTCTACTGATCTTTTACCACTCTCGTTTTCCTTGATGATTTCCATGTTGTGAAGTTGACATAATTCTTTATCCAAGTCAGTCATGACGGGATCAAATATGTACATTGTACCTGGAATCTAAAAAACACACGCACACAAGCACACACAAACAAATCAGAATCATATGAAACAAGCTCTCTATATCTATTTTACCTTTAATAAATCACGGAGTAATAACGCCAACACAAATTGATACTGGGCATTCTTAGATTTCTGTATAGAACCGATACCGTAGCAAACGATATCGAAGGGGTTGGTGGACAATAAGTGATCATCGAATACCACTATTTCCCATAGAAAGGGTCAGCCATACATAAAAAAAAAGTAAAATGACGAAGAATTACCAGTCAATTCCTTATAAAACGACTACTAAATAAAGCTTCTCTATAGAATGTGAATGATTTATCTCCTGTCAATATTCCAATTAACAAAAAATAAAAGTCGGCTTTACTTGCGATTCTTCAAAGTTGTTGTAACATCCTCGATGGTCCAATCTTCTGAATCTTTAAATGTAAGGTATTCTTCTTTTTGTTCTTTTTTTTTGTTCGTCACGGGCTTATATTTAAAACGTTCGACTTTCACGAAACCGTCTTCTTCTAATTGATCTGCCATAATCCTGATGCTTTGAAGTAAAAAAAAAAAAAAGACAAAAAATGGAAAAAGTGACTTTTTATATTTCATTTCATATCCCGTGCTGCTCGAAGAAAACATGCACCGTGACAGCTTCCAGTAATCTAGACGGGAATGAGTTGGCGACCAAAATAGACAATAATGTTGATGGTGCTCCATAAGAAATATAGTGTTGATCATAACATATTCAATTTGTTAATATTATTATACCACCGATAAGCGAAGCTTTACTCATAGCCCATAAACTTGACACCGGTAAACTTGTAAATAGAGCTCGCATCAAACAAGTCTCACATCCTGCAGATTTTTCAAATAAGCAAAAAATAATATATATTTGTCGATTTCGTACACATAGGTTCAGTATCACTTGTTTTTTTAAAACCAAAAAGGAAAATATGAACGCGATGTTCCGTCTTTCATAACATTCGGTAGATGGAGATGATAGATAATAAGCTTATCGATGTTATTCATACAGGCATATCTAATTACTTTAACAATTCTAGCTCCTGAAGATAGTGGCGTCAAGATTTTTTATGGGAGGAATTTAAAAGTCTTGGACATTTCTGTGGCGTACGATTTCAAGACTAAAAGAATCCAAGGGTTGACAGAAAACCTATTGATCTTTTAGATTATTATTTTATATGTGTCGAAAATTTCAATTCGATAAATATAATAATAAAAAAAGGTGTTTCGATATCAACCTTTTATTGCTGAATGATGTTTCAAATGAAGACCATGTCACACATGTGAAAAAGATAACAAGTCAGTTGGTATTGCAAACGTATTAATATCAATGAATTTAAGACCGTCAAAATAGCTACAGTTTATTATTATTATTGTTGGTTGCATTAAAGACGCGTGATTGCTTGAAAATAATAATGAAAGACAGCTTAGAATACAGTTATGTTTGTGTGACCAATTGGAATTATTATGTTTGGATATCCCTGATAGTAAAATATTCAGGGAGAACAACCCTAGATCTACAAACATGTATACAAGTATTCAACTGTTTTACATTTCATGAGCCTTTTTTTTTTCTATAGTGTAGGGCAATTAGCCCTTTATAATTGAGCGATTTACTTTGACAAACATAAGAATCCCCACAATAAACCTTTTACATTTATACGAAAACGTATAATGAGTTCATAATCACGTAAATTACATACATTTAAATATGGTATTTTAAGATTGATTAAGTTTGCTCTTCATCTAAGCTCCTCAATGTCAAAAATTATTTCTCATCCAAATTATCATATAACTAATTATTAAAATTCTTGAGATATAATTTGGTCCATGTGTTATGTAGCGTTTTTTGACTGGTCCATGTAGTAAGTTCGTGGCAAGACGAAGCAATAGCAATACCCGCTATTATCATTGTCCAAAGTGTTTTAGCTTAAACTGTTACGTGATATGTCGAGTAGTACATTGTATTACTCGATTTGTTTATAAATTAGATACGATTTGTCGTTTAATGAATTGAGCTCTTCATCTCTCACAGGCCATATCGAAGTTTATACATTACAAGAAGAGATCGGTTTCTCTAAGGATTCGCGGTTGATGTTATACGTAATTATTTGTCAAGTCTAAGGGCAGTTAGAATCCCGTTACAGCGCAGTTATGATATGGGGGCCCATTTTTTTAGCCAATAAAATAAAGTTTCCACTTTTTTTTTTTTTTAGACATGTGTGTATATAATTTCGGGAAATAGTGTCATGCCAGCGCTTTTTACACGCACTTGTTTATTAGGTTTATTACAAGCGGAGCATACCATTATGTGTAAACTCTGTTTTGCATGGAGAACACAAATAAAGTAAAATCAAAAGTGTTACTTTTAGAACTTGGATACCACTTTATTATAAACGAAAAAAAAAAATTAATTAAGACTTATGATGGTCTATGAGAAAAAATTATGGATATTTATTTAAAGAACTGGGATAGTTCTAGAGAGAATATTAAGCGCCTTATTGGATCATGATGTAATAACCTGTTGATAGTAAATAATTAACATGTCGTTAAATTCAGCCCTTCCATACTGAGTATATATATTAGTCAGAGGGATTAACAGTAATAAAACGTCAGATGACAAGAGTAATATTTATGCTCGGATCTATTAATATTCTATGGTCCAGGCCTATTCGATTGTATTGCTTTTTGCAGAATAAACATTTACTCGCCACAGGGTTGCTCCCTGTGTACAGACTTCAACGGTAAGATGAGAACAAGCGGAGTAATGTGTGATTCATGATAAACTTCTATGTTACTATTTATCCTAAATGTGATGTGACAATTGACTGTATTATTAGTTCTTTCTGGTGCATGTTCAAGCATTTTTACATGTATCATTTTTTTTTTTAAAAGGAAGCCTATTTTTAGTGGCTACAAAAACCATATGTCTTCTGAAACATAAATAAATAAAATAAACTGTAAATAAGAAATTATTGGTAACTACAACTTTATTTTTATTTGGCCATCAACATTTGGCTGAACTTTGAACTTCATTTTTTTGATTTCAAAAACCTTCCCGTACCGAAATCGAGACCATCGTTACTGTAGTCAATAATAAAAAAAAAATGCCTTTAAGGAATAAATTATTTATTTATTTTTCACAAGGATGGTAAATAAACAATTGTAGAT
The DNA here is from genome assembly GCA_016758985.1 of Mucor saturninus. Classification (NCBI taxonomy): domain Eukaryota; kingdom Fungi; phylum Mucoromycota; class Mucoromycetes; order Mucorales; family Mucoraceae; genus Mucor; species Mucor saturninus. Next base: position 13,952 of record JAEPRD010000308.1, on the reverse strand, counting down.
GCAAAACGGAACTACTCCCGATGACCATGAAACAAGATCTACACGTGTGAATTCAGCCCAATTTTTTTTTTTCTTTATGCTATAAAAATACAGACCGTTTTCTTTTTTTTTTTCTCTGTCTTCCCTTCGAAACTTATTAAAGTCATAGCACTATGAAACCCTGTAATACCGAGCCTGATCACTAGTGGGATTGAGTATAGCTGGGATACCAGAGACTGTAATCTAGGTTGCGTCTTGAATTCGCCATCGCTGGTAAATAAACGATACTAATCATAGAATGTGGACTCTATTTACCAGGCGGTTCTTTACTGGATATACTGGTTGTGAGCTGGCAGTGAGGGAGGGGTGGAAGCTGACTTTATCGTCTAGGTTTCTGATGGTTTAAATCTGGTGGCCATGGTAAAAAGATAAGTATGCATTTGTTTTTTTAGTCTGTAAATAGTATACTAACAGTAAAATAGCTCGCCTGCTTGAAGTGCTCTGGAATGAGTACCATTCGTTGGAGTAACAGTACCATGAAGCCCCGTAATACTGAGCCTGATCACTAGTGGGATTGAGTATAGCTGGGATACCAGAGACTGTAATCTAGATTGCGTCTTGAATTCGCCATCACTGGTAAATAAACGATACTAATCATAGAATGTGGACTCTATTTACCAGGCGGTTCTTTACTGGATATACTGGTTGTGAGCTGGCAGTGAGGGAGGGGCGGTAGCTGACTTTATCGTCTAGGTTTCTGATGGTTTAAATCTGGTGGCTATGGTAAAAGAATAAGTATGTATTTGGTTTTTTAGTCTGTAAATAGTATACTAACAGTAAAATAGCTCGCCTGCTTGAAGTGCTCTGGAATGAGATCCATTTGTTGAAGTAACAGTACCATGAAGCCCCGTAATACTGAGCCTGATCACTAGTGGGATTGAGTATAGCTGGGATACCAGAGACTGTAATCTAGATTGCGTCTTGAATTCGCCATCACTGGTAAATAAACGATACTAATCATAGAATGTGGACTCTATTTACCAGGCGGTTCTTTACTGGATATACTGGTTGTGAGCTGGCAGTGATGGAGGGGCGGTAGCTGAGGAATGGATAAAGGTTTTTTTTTCTTTACGCTCAATTTTTTGACTTCCATCAAAAAACTTTGAAGAGATTGCAAAGATACAAGCCTCCTCGTGGCCAATCTCGGGCAACATTCATTATTGAATGGCAATTGTGTATCTATTTACAATAATTTTGATTACTTTAATAAATAGCTTTAATGAAATGGTGGGCTTGTGGGCAAAAAAACATACAGTCGATAATATTTTTTTTTCTATGCACTCATGCAATAAAAAACTTAAAGCTCATTGTTTATAAGAGAGGCGTATAGAAAAGAGTGGAAAGGGTGGGTTCAATACCTTTTAGATATTACTTATCATTGTTGCCTTTATATGATAAGGGGGTGTATGTTAATTTTTAACCCATATCGCTCGGATGAGCAGCAAACAATCATCCCCTACATACAAACAAAACATTGTCTGATTGCGACATAGGCTACTTGAGTTGGTTACGTTCTTAGCTTTAAATATGTCAACAGTCAAACTTTTATTAAAAGCATTCACGTTATTGAGCCCCATTAAGATTAAACTTTTCTTGGTGGCTGTGATTGCTCCTTTTTATATACAAGATAACTTGACTTCAATAACAAAAAAAAAAAAAAAAAAGTATACCACTGATGCCAAGAGATGTATGTTGTCTATTATTAGGATAAAAGCATTGTATTATATCTTTAATAGGATCATTGCTCTCTGCATTTCTTCTTATACTAAGAATTTCTAAAATTTATGATGAGCATATAAGTCTTAATTATTATGGTCAAGTCAAAGAAAAAAAAGAGAAAAAAAAAATATTATTTATTTATTTTTTATGATAAAAACTATGCTAATAAATGCTTCTCCTAGTTCCCAACATAAAATAGCTGGTTAACAGGCCAGACCACGAGAAGGTGGAAGCACATCCTGACCCAAAAATAAATATGTTTCCGATAAACCATCTTCAATACAGAACCTGATTATCCTACATGCTACCTACCCACAATGCGCAACATGAGAATCATCAGGACCAAATACCCCCTACACCATGTTGGGGTGGTGCTTTTTACCCTGGCAGCTGAATCGTAGCAGCCGCACCTGGACGAGTAATTGGATTTAAGGTTAACATTCCGTGTAGATGAGGTAACTGTCCAACAGGCGGCCAATCTATGACTGCCTATAGAATGCAATATCTCTAGCGTAGACGTAAACAAGGCAGTACTTACAAGATGCATTCGGGCACTAAACTTCCTACTGTCATCAGATCCCGACCAAAGATAACAACCCACACCAACTCCAATGACTAAGAACGTATCGACTGGCTTCAAACGGCTACGACCATCCACCGTCTAGTAATATGCTCCTAAATCCACCCTCCACCAAGCAACCGGGTATGGCACTAGTTTTAGTAAGAAGTTCCTGGAACATAGAGGGCGACAAGCCCCAGTCAGATTGTTGTACCGGATCCGAATGAAGCGATACAGGCAACAGCCGAGACCATTGCCTAGCGACTTTGACAACCAGCAGACTCCTCAATGTAAACTTATTAGGGATTACTACGGCCTTTGGAACACTGCCCGATCTGTAATGTAGTGAACAAATTCAACGGAAACGAACAGAGACGAGAGTGTCTTCCTTGTGCTGAAGCCATGCTAACATCTCTGTTTTAATCTAATGAGAAGATAAAAAAGATAAAGAGCGTTTTTTTCGCAGCAGTCTACCTTTAGACAAATTTTTTTTTTTTCTTTTGTTTATTTTGTTGATTTTGTCTAGGCTACTTTTACAAACTTAATTTTTTTTTTACTACTTTTTGGACATATGTATTATCCTTTGAATAATCCGTCAAATTCTCATCACATCCGTGTGCGTATCATAGTTACTTTCTTCATTGGATGTCGAGAAAATGAGCATTAAAGTTTTACTTTTGTATGCGAAATGTTCTTTTTGTGTAACGGATAAAAACAATATTTTAAGTTATTTTTTTTAAGTGCCTGGCTGTCAAAAAAAGCTTGTCTGAATGTACATCGTGCCAGAATGTACAAATCAAGGGTTTATTCTATACGCATTAATAAATTGAAAAGTGCAAGTTCGACATTGGCTGTTTATGTCTTGTAGAGTCATGAGTATAATTTTTTTTTTTACACAAAGACGTTATTTGAGAATCAGGTATTCTTTGGCTCTTGGCTTGCACACTCTTATTATTAAAACATGGCCTGAAGGATTCAAGTGAAAAATTGCTTTAGAAATCACCAATCACTTCTGCACACGCTGGAACTTTGATATTCTAATACCCACATACTTCAAAAAGTGCATTAAGGCATGAAGATGCATGTCAGCTGTATTCTCATTCATGCTGTTTACCGATGAAAAGGTTGCTTTATTTGAAATGTTGCTCTTCAGTTGAAGCTTACCCTGGACCAACTCTATGCAAAAGTAAGCCTTTTATTGCGGACACAAGCAAGGAGCTGAAGCCTCAACAAGCCGTTTTTTTTTTTTTTTTACTTACCCAGTTATCATTTTTCCCCAAATGTACTTCAATTAAAATGATTGTCAGCTAAAACAAAAACCACTTTGTAGTGAGAATGACAAACTCTTTTTCAAACGGTAAAATTCAACATGACAACCGACGAACAAGCACATTCTCTGTCATACAATATGATGGTAGAAATAGAATCATCATCCGGTGGATCTTCTATGATGCCTTCCTTGTTTATAAGGTTAATGATACATATGGTCATAAAAAAATCACTGTAATCACTTGGGGCCATTGTGTAATTATGTAAATTTTAGAAAGGGAACAATGTCCCCCAGTTAATGTTTCTCAATCAATTCAGCGTTGTTTGATGTCTGTATTTTAAACTGATAAATCTCGCCATTTTGTATTACAAGCTTTTTTGTTTCACTCTCCATTTTTAGTAGAGTGGTAAGCATAGTAAATAAAAATAAAAATAAAAAACTGATCATCATGAAGCGTTTTGCTATAAACCATGGTTGATCGATCGGACAGCACGTAAGGGAGAAGGTTGTTTCCGATAACCTGGCTTATCACAGAAGGATGGATGTGTAGTTAGATTTTTGGGCCGATTCCATTGGTCCAAAAATGTGCCTCATGATGTCATTTTTAAAATTTATATAAATTCCAGCGCTTTTTTTCTTGTTTTCTCGGGTTTGCTACATGTAGAAAAACTTTGAATTCATGATGGATTACGAATAAGCTTAAAATTAAGTGGTATACTTTTTAGAATACTTTCAAATGTAGTAGAACGCACATCAGCATGTTTTCTCATTAATAAATGTGTAAAATAACGAATTAGCACTACATCACCACAGCTTCCCCAATACACCAAGAGACAATAAAACCTCTGGTTTCAACTAAGCAAAAAAACTAGAATAACCTGACAGAGTTCATGAATCTAAACAAAAACATAAAAAGAGTAAATGAATTCGGTACTCAAACCGTTAAAATGTCCAAATGAGGAGGGAAGAAGACTGGGTCATGTTTCTAACAAGCATGTTCAGAGTTTCTTGTATATGGAATAGGGTATAATTTTTGTCAAGAGTGCTATAAAAATTTGGTGGTACTATAAGTTAGACTGAATAAATGAATTCTATTTTGGTTGACTTAATTAAATACATCAAACTATATACATACGTGTGGCTTTATAGGAGTTGTACGTCCAACACCAGCAACACAATCTCCATCAGTATATGGACAGTATTCTTTCCTGCCCCGCCTTGTGTAAATTCCTTACTATCTAAAGTATCACAGACCACGCAGTGAAAAAAACCCAAAGGGCTACTTTTATCATATGATGATGCTGTATTACCCATGGTCTGATCAAAAACGTGATTTGGATGAGATTGATTGTGAAGACCAGTTTAAGGAAAAAGCAGTGTACATTCACAGGAAAAGCTGCATTTAATATAAACGATCAAACTCTCCACTCACTTTTCCACCTTCCAGTTAATCAGGACGATTTACCCGGATAATCTGCAAGCGTTTCCAACACAATATCTTAAGTAATTATTTTAGATAAAATAATTACGGTAAGCTCCAGTCAGCTCTTATGGATCGACAAACGTCTACGCGATATATTTGATAGCAATCTGTCTTTTGATGGTAAGCATGTTTTAGTCTTTGGAGATTTTTTGCAACTCCCTCCCGTGCACGATTATGCGATTTATAGTGGATTTCCGAGAAATACAATAAAACACTTATGAGTCACTGAAATATGGTACGCCTTTAAAGTTCATCGTTTGACACATATTATGCGGCGGAAAGATGATGCAAAATTTACTATAGCTTTAAATAACATGGCCAGGAGAACTATGACTAATGACGACTTAGCATTGTTTAACTCTAGAACGTTTGAAACAGTTCCAGAGGAGGCAAGAACCGGCAAAAATATTATTCGTTTATATCCAACAAATGACTTGGTAGATCAATGCAATGGAGATATTATAAATTCAATGAATACTGAACGTATTTGTCAAGATCTCACGATACTATTGTTGGTAATGCACATTCTAAAAAGAGTCTACTAGATTACGCTACCAGTAATAGTATTCATTACAACAGAACTTGCAGCTTATTATATGATCTTCAGTTACAAATTGACGCACGGTATATGATAACCAGCAATATTGACACCTCAGATGAATTGGTAAATGGAGCTACTGGTTATTTAAAAATGGTAGAGCTAGGTCATTTAAAACCAGGCGCCCAATCTAGATCAGATACTATGCCCGAAAACCTATGCGAATATGGCTGCAAATGGAAGAGGAATTGTCTGGAAAAAAGAAAAGGATTAAATACCAAAACTTAATTGCGCAGAAATGTTACCCGCCAACATGGATTCCCTTTTAACCGGTTGAAAACAAATTTAAAAGAGGAAGAAGTTCATTACAAATATCAAGATCACAATTTCCCGTCGTAATAGCTAAGGCTTTAACCATCCATAAAAGTCAAGGTGCAACATACGAAAGGGTGTTAATAAATTTGACAAAAAAGGAAGACCTCCAAACCGTTCATCATTATATGTTACCTGTTCTCGAGCTACTAAAGCATCCGGGCTATACATCATAAAAAAAGGGCACCTTAACCCTACTTCGCCTACAAAACCAAACGAGCCTATTAGTTTAGAATTAGAAAGATTGAAGGGACGTCCTGTTGGTTCCACAGTTCCAACACTTGGAAAAATCAAACAAAAATTACATTCAACTGTTATCTCACAATGTCCAAAGCTTGAAACTTTCCTCCAAAGACACAACCTAAAGTCTGATTTATTTAACCCTGTTTCCTTGACCAATAACAGCGGTACTATGATTGACTATATAATCCATAACTTCGATATTTTAAGCGGCGGAAAGTATATATCGCACACATCATATCACGTTCCGTTATTTACAGTATCATCGCTTTAAAGTGATAATACTGTAGCCAAAGAATATGTCGCGAAGCCATAGCATCACCTCTCGAATAATCGGTGTTACAACTCGTTGATGGCTTCCGCAGCAATTCATATTGTATTCCTTAATAACCGCAGTACAATCACAGTATAACTGCAGTACTGCGCAACATTGTAAAAACATATAAATATCTTCATAATTGAATTCAATAAACATTATCTTTATTCTTATGATAAAATCAGTTAAATAATTTTCGAAATAAATACTTCCCTATTTATTTCTCATGTCAAACTTTCAGCCAATAATCAGGCATCAATTTAACAACCGTCTTCAGACTTATTTTAAATAACTCTGACGTCATTTTTTCTATTCGGGCAAAAATAAAAAACAGCTCCTTTTTTGAAGCAGCCCAGTTAACTGCCTTGGCTAGAAGCGATTATTGCGCTTAGATTGTTACCAAGTTTATATTTGCGGTTGCGATTTACCGACTTGCGATATATGCTATGCACTTGGTGAATGGCTCCCAAGCCTAAACGTGTACGGTTGCGTGATTTACCGTAATATAAGTACATGTTGGCAATCTTTCAAGCCTTACGAGCCCTTTTCTGTCTTTTCCTTTAACTCCTTCAGAACCCAGTACATCTTGCATAGAAGAATGTCGGTCAACTTTGTTGGGAGAGTTGAATTTTAGAGAGTGATCTTTAAAATGTTCTGTTTGGACTGAAGATTGATGCACACACAATGGATCTTTAAAAGGGTAATATTTTATCTTGTAAAATATGGAAGACTATAGTGATACCAGCACTAATTTCTCTTCTTGTAGCAACCCAATTAACTGCCTTGGCTAGAAGTGATTATTGCGCTTAGATTGTTACCAAGTTTATATTTGCGGTTGCGATTTACCGACTTGCGATATATGCTATGCACTTGGTGAATGGCTCCCAAGCCTAAACGTGTACGGTTGCGTGATTTACCGTAA
>JAEPRD010000307.1:0-18270 GCA_016758985.1 Mucor saturninus | reverse complement strand
TGATTTCTAAATCTAATTCTACCATTTCCCAGTTTGCGGGTAAATAGTCAATTCGATCTGCGCAGGAAAAATCTTGAAGTAATAATTGAATATAAAAAGGACCTCTATTTTTATCATGACAAACTCTTCAACTTATAATAAAGGATTATAGAGTCTCATTTCTTTACTTGCTTTATTTTCCAATATACATTTTCCCTTTTTATTCTCAATTATCACAAGAAAACCTTTTATAATTAGAAGCTGACCAAATCCTCTGATATAAATAAACTCTTATCCTGCAATCGGATGACTTTTCAAATGTGGGACCTTGTTATTTAGCATATTGAATATGGACAGGCACTCAGAGTTTCCTTAAGTATGACTTTCCACCTTTCATAATTTGACGCTTACGGAATTACGTCAATGGATGTAAACTTTTTTTTTTTTTTTTTTTTTTTTTTTTTTTTTTTTTTTTTTTTGAACCAAGTGTAGACTAAAGTATGAAAAGGATTACATAATTTTTCATTCACATCACATACATATTAGCTACTGTATCAAATATTGAATACATCTGTCTTTTTTTTTTTTATACATATATAGTGATAAAGAAGTATTATTATTTAAACAAAAGGTTCCAAATTGAATTCGATAGCAGTGGTAGGGTTGGACAATTCAAAGTTTTCGAGAACAAGAGGATGGAGCACACCGAAAGAACCGATTTGAGAAGTGGTACGGACACCTTCAGGGTTGATATATCTCAAGAAAATCAAGGCAGAACGACCAGGGAAATAAGTGGCATCAGCAGCCTCTTCAATCCAATAACCTAATTTACCGGTATCGGCCTTGTTGATTCTGCTGGTACTGAGGATGGTCATCATACGATCTAAAAGACCATGAATAACCTAATCACCATATAGTGGTCAGTTTGTATTTTTTTTATGCTAGTATCTGATAATTACCTCGAAACCAGAGGTCTTGGATGTATAGGTGGCACAAAGATGCTTCTCGTTTCTAGCTCTGCGTTCACGAGTCTCATCTTTGAAACCAACATCAGCAACTTCAAAAACCTTGATGGGCAAAGCCAACTTTTTGTTGGAGTTTAAGGTCTTGAGAATACCGGGTAAAAGAGAAGTACGGACAACTTGGTATTCAATGGTCTTTGGGTTGGCGAGTTGAATGGCGGTCTTTCCATCATCGACACGGTTAAGGAACTTGAAGTTCTCATCATGAGAGCACTAAGAAAAGATAAAAAAATGAGATTGGAGTTATATGTGTACATATATCTTTTCTTTACCAAGACTAAGGGAGCAACTTCAGTGAAACCAGACATGGCAGTCTCTCTACGGATATGATCACTCAATTTGTTTAAAGGCAAGGCAGAAGCAAAAGTGTTGACGTTGGGCATCTTCTTGGGCAAGTTATCATAACCATAAGAAATAGCAACATCCTCCATAATATCACAAGCATGAAGAATATCCCAACGAGTAGGAGGGACATTAACAAGAACCTCATTATTATCCTCTGTATTTAAAGAAGCATCCAAGGACATTCTGTTCAAAAGACGGCAAATTTCATCTCCAGGAAGATCAAGACCGGTACAAGAGTTGATATAATCGATCTTGGCTTTAGACTGACGTGGTTGCAATTGAGGATAGACCTTGACAGTGTTATCGGGGTAGGTGATTTCAACAGGCTCGACACTAGAAGAATATTAGTACTGTTCCTGAATAGTTAAAATATATCTTACGTGAAAGGTTCAGCACAGTATTCGGAAAACATGGAAACCAAGGTGTTCAAGACGGTACTGGCCTTGTGTTCATCAGTAGCAGTGATTTCAATCAAGACATTCTTTGTGTTGAGGGTGATCTTGGAATGGTCTGAGTTAATGATGGGAGGCAAAGAGCAGACAGTGCGCTTAGCATCAAAAACAACGGGATAAACAGGAGAATCACGAATGATGGAAAGGAACTTGCCAAGATGTTTATCCTCCTATAAGTTTTCTGTATTAATATAAACCCCTCGTTTTGTTATGCGTTTGCAGAAATGACTACTTACGGCATATAATTCCATTAATTCATCACCATCCACTGCAACATCCTTGTTCAAGGGCACAAATTTAATATCCTTATGAGGTAATGCTTCATAAGAAAAGGGTCCTTCAATCGTATCTAAATCGTGTGTACCCATCGAGGCAAGCGTTCTCTTACTATATATTCACAAACATTTAGTCATACAACAACACACACACACACACACACACAGAGAGAGACTGTGTTTTAAATAACAAAATATGAGTCATCCTCATAAAAAAAAAAATTAAACTTTACCGGCAGATATTGTTGTGAAGCTTATCTTGAAGGTCAATGAAGGAAGCATAATTCTCGGGGGTGAAGGTAATGTTACGTAAGACAGCACCCACAATGTAAGGACGAATCACTTGAGTCTAAAATAAGGGGAGAGAGCCAATTGGTAAATTGTTTTTTTTTTTTTTGCATAAACGTCAAAAAAGTAACGTACGGATTCTTTAACAAAGATTTGGTGAGGTTTGCCAGTGGCAGGAGGGACAACCTTGTAGACAGGAGGTTTAGCCTTGTTTTCGAAAACACGAAGAGCACGAGCAAGACCTTCTTGACATAACAAATCGTATCTGTTGGCGGGAATGTCAATCTTTAAAAGGGCACGTTCAGACAAATGCTCAGCGGCCTTGTTGGAACCTTTCTCGGCCATCTCTCTCTCTGAAGTCTACATTACACAGTATTAATATCTTATAAATGGTGTCACTGTGTATCCCCTTACATCTTCTTCAAGCTCAATACCGAAACGGAAACAAAGTTCAAAGAACTCTTGAGAGGCTAATGTATATAAACGGATGGTCAATGGGTGTTCTTTTAGAGTTCATTCATTGCTTACTGTAGTCCTTCTCAAGGGCTTCAAAAAGAGCCAATTTGTCAATATTTACGGTAGGCATGCTAGTTTTAACTATCTAAAGAAGAAAAAAATATTTGAAAAAAATATATGAAAAAAATTAGATGTAAGCGCTGAGTTCTTAGGTGGCTTATATTTCCTGAAAAGGCAAATGGATATTGCGTCGGCTTGAATCTTTTTGGATTTGCAACACGGATTTGATATAAATTTGGTGTAAATTATATTTTTTTTTTTTTTTTTTCCCTCTCTTTTTTTATTATTTTTCCCTATCTACTCTCAACATAATAATCCATGGTGTGTTTAGGGCCTCGAAAAAAAGAAAAGAAGAATAACCTTTTAAGCCCAGAAGATACGACAACAAGTCGAGGGCTGAAAAAGTCCAAGCTAAAGAAGCCCAGCAGCTCCAACAGTTTGGCACCTACAACCACAGCGCCAGCCGCAAGTAAATTGAAAGCACCGTCTGTTGTTTCGAATAGCGTCAAAAAGTCACCCACTCGTACTTCACTGGAGAGCAACAAATCAAGACCTCCTTCTCGTAACTCACTCTTACCAACTGGACGAACCCCCAGTCCAGTCCATCGTTCAACATCTCCTCACAAACCTCCCTCATCTTCTAGACCAACAAGCATTGCATCGTCTGTCAAAACTGCCGCTACAAGAACTTCCGCTGCCTCTACACAAAGCTCAAATGCCTCTCGTAACTCCACTCATAACACCGCCACCGCAACAACAACAACTACAAAGCGTTTTCCTATCACTGAAATGAAAGAAGAAGTTAAAGGATTGAAAGCAAAAGTATTTAATTTATTTATTTGTTACAAAGAATAATCCCGTTAACAATACCTTATTTTAGAATGAGGAAAACTTAAAGTTGATTGCAGACCAACAAGCGGAGCTTGAACTTTTGAAACAACAGCTGCTCAGTGAATCGTCTCAGGTATCATCACCATCACCCGCTGACATTGGAGAAGATGATCACCAAGCCAAAGAACAGCTTTTACTGCGAGAGAAAGAAATAGAGGAATTACGCATCAAATTACAGCAGCAAGAAGTTCCCGCTATTGTCATTCAGGATGATGAAATCGATTCCAAAGCGGAAATTTTAGCCCAAAAGGAAAAATTATTGCAGGAAAAGGAAGCTAAACTGGAAGAACAAAAGCGAATGATGGAAGAACAAGTACCTCAAATTGAACAGGTTGCTATGCAATTAGAAGCACTTAAATCACAGGTATCTATCATCCCCAAACAATCACACCACTTTTTTTTTTTACTTATTCATCTTTGCCTCTTTCATAGAATTTAAACGCAGTCAGCCAGTTGGCTTCAAAGGAAAAGGAATTAGAGGAATTACGATCCATGATTCATGAAAAGCCTGTGGAGGAAGTACATGATAAGCAAGAAGCACTTTCAAAGATTGAGGAATTGAATATGCAACTTGAGGTAAGAAAGTAAACAAACCCTCTATTCTTAAGTAGTCCTCATTTATAAACATTTAATTTAGGCTCAAAAGAAGTCGCATGAGGAAAGTCTGCGTTTGCACGAGGAAGCTTTGGCAGAAAAGGATATTCTCTTGAAAGAACAAAAGAAATCCCTCGAAGCATTACAAGAAAATCATCACCAAGAGTTACAGGATTTAAAGAACGCTCAAACCAGCAGTATCTTGTCTATCCGCAAGAAGCACAAGCAAGATAAACTTGCTCTTGAAAAGGAATTGGAAGAGACAAAGGCTGAGGCCGAAAAGAATCCTGCTGCTGCAATTAATATTGATGAGCATATGGAACGTATCCTTCAAGAGTTTGAACAAGCTGAACACTCTTACACTGTTCAAATCAAGGATATGGAAGAATCTCACCAATCCGAATTATCTCATCTCGAAGATAACCAAAAGGCTCAAGTTAAAAAGTTGAAACGCACACAGAATTTAAACAGAGATAGTTGGACTGAGCGTTATTTACCAACTGATGCTGTCTCTTGGCCTGTTCCCAATGGTTCTGCAGTACCTAAGCTTCGTCCTACGCCCTCTCTTGTCGAAAGTAAGAGCAAGACTTTATTACGTGTACTTGGTAATATGCCAGCCTATCAAAAGCCTGAACCCGTATTGACTCCTCTTGATCCCAAGAAGGTACAAGTCTACTATTCTTCTGTCAGTGGCAACGCCGTCGTAAGTTGCATATATGTAACATTTACTAGATATCCGACTCATTTCATCTAATAGATTAAGCGTAATCAAGAACAGATTCAACAGTTGCTTACAAATAATGAAGTAAAGTTCCAGCTCGTGGATGTTGCACAAAGTGAAGCGGCCCGACAATACGCCAAGAAATGCAACAATGCAGGTAAAGCATTTGGTCGAATCAAAGAGTTCCCTCAATTGTATGTGGGAGGAGAGTATCGAGGCCAATATGACGATTTAGTGCGTGCCATAGATGACAATGCGTTAGAAGAGATTTTACATGCTGCTGAAGAACGTCATTTTACCAGTGCAGAAAGAGCAGCTATTCAACAAGCGGAATTAAATGAAGAATTAGCAGGTCCCATGCGTATGCCACCTGCTGTTCCAGCCTTACCTTTATTAAGACCCACCAAATCATCCGTTGCTAAACCCGTCAAAACCTTAAAGGATTATGATGAAGATGAAGAACTATTGTTGGCTCTTGAAAAAGAGTTTGATGCTGGAAATTTGAATCTTGATGATTTATAAGAAATTCTCATCTTAACTACCCTTTTTTTTTTGTCACCATATAATCTCTTATAATTTATAAACTATATACTCCCTCCTTCCCCCCCCCACAACACACGCAGATATTTCGCCAATTTTAATAAACCTTGTTTTTTTCTTGTTATCTAGTATCTGTATTTATATAGGGTCACATATTATAGCGCGCAATTCCCCATCTTTTGGATTGAAATAATCTTCATATAGATGACTACTGCATTTAATCATTCTCGTTTGAATTGCATTAAAAGTCAAAGTGAGGGAGAAGTTGGATGATATAGAGAATTACCTAGTATGCAATGAACCCTTTCAATCAATGCATGTATTTCATATGGTGTATCGCGATAACTGAAACCTAGCTTTATCGACCAAACATGTGTGTATTTGATGATGCTCCGCCCCACACACACACGCACACACAGACTCCTCTTATAATAAGATGCTTTGAAGCACAAGTCAAAGATCGAATCCCCTCTTATTGTAGACTAGCTCCATTTGTCTGTTTCAGGTACTACACAGGGTGTTTCGAAATTATTCACGCACTTTTTGAAAAAAATTTCAAGCAGTTGAAAAAATAACAATCAAGCACTAACCAAAAAAAATTCCAATCACTAACGAAGCATTTATAAAATAAAAATTCAAGCACAAAATGAAGCACATTAAAATTTATTAAATGGGTATTCTGTTTAAGCAATCATCAAATTTCCCTACTGAATATCTACAAAAGCCTTGCGAGTCACTGGTGAGCACATTATTGCAAGCTTCCCTGATTTCGGAAGATAATGTCACCTCCTTCAAAAGTGCTTCTCTCTTTACTTTACTTTTGCATACTGACCAAAATTGTTCAATGGGATTAAGTTCAGGTGAGTAAGGCGGAAGTTAAACGTATCCATAGCCATGTGACTCAATGTAATTTCTGATATCAACGCGGTTGTGAATGGGACAGTTGTCCATTATCAGATAATGACCTCTGAACTATTCGTATTGATTCATTATTTGTGTGGCCTCAGTTACAAAGTTGAAATAGTGTCCAGTTACCGTCCTACCTTTCCCTTTCTCTTTCTCCGGTTTTTTTATAGCTCCACCTGGCTCTTTTCTCTTCTTTAAATTTGAGGTAACAACGACTTTGGGAATCTTCAATTGCACGTTAATTACACCCAAGGGTGATAATGCCCCTATGATAGTATGAATGTCGCTCTCGTTTTGGGAATTTCCACTATTGGAGTCTCGCCCACTGGTGCCCATACCATACTATGTTTCGTGTTTATGTTGAAGCCCGACTTATCGCTGAAAACACAATTGATCATGTAATCTATATCAGTCTTCAGAAGTTCAGTAACCCATTTAAATCTAGCCTTTATCTTTGTATCACTGTTGTGCTCTGCAGCTCGGAAAAGAGCTCTCTTCACTGACATACCACAGTGAGCGGTGACGTATTTATAAAGGGAAGATCTCGATATGTCTAAGTTTGTGAACTGACTAGTAAGTCTATCCATCATCTCATCCAGAACAATACCTGGCTTTTGGTCACTAAGGTTTACGAGATATTCCTTTTGTTCTGAGTTTATTGTTAAAGGTCTTCCAACTGGTCTTGCAACTGGTCTTCCAACTGGTCTTCCAACTGGTCTTCCAACTGGTCTTCCAACTGGTCTTCCAACTGGTCTTCCAACTGGTCTTCCAACTGGTCTTCCAACTGGTCTTCCACTTCTTGGTTTTCTCAATTATAGACCTTCTCCACTCTCTATGCTTTTTTGACCTTTCGTATACCTTGTTTGAGCAGTACCTGGGGGTATTTTCAATTCTTTGGCAGATCCACCAATTGACATATTCTTCTCAAATACAAGAAAATAAAACTTCTCCATATATTCTCCATATCTTCTTTCTTATATTTTCGGTATGTTCTCTCAGGTTTGCTTCCAACTTGGAACTTGTCTCTTCGACTTTGTTCGCTTTTTTTTTTTTGGTATCTCGGGCGGTTTGAGATCCAAGTAAGAAAAGAAAGTGGTTATTGAGGTCAAGGGGTACTCCTCATTGTCAACCTCCATCTGGTATTCGATAACTTCGTTGCCATTTTCATCAGTTAACTTCCCACTACCATCGTCAAATAAATTGTGGCCATCTGAAAGTAATTAAGAATTCTTAGGTAAATAAAAATGAAGTACACGGAATAACGTTGTGCACGATTTTTATTTTTTCAACTGCTTGAAAAAGTGCGTGAATAATTTCAAAACACCCTGTACAAGCAAAGTGTAAATAAGTGATTTCAATTAATAAAATTCCACTTTTGCAAGTCCCATTTAAAAAGAAGCTTTATTTTTATAATCATGCGGATCTCCACACAACATGCATAAAGACGTCACGGGGATAGAGACACTGTTGCCAAAAAAAATAAAAAAATAAAAAAATACGAGGCAAAAAAGGTTTTTATCCTTAGCAACCCCCTCATTTAGGCCAATGGAAGAAGATTGGGATATTGTTGATTCAACCTCTACAGACTCCATTTCGTCCGCACCACTAGTAATAGAAGAAGAAGAACCAAAGGGGCTCGAACTCAATTTCAACCGGTTTAGTCATCAACCTGCTTATGAACTCAGTAGTGATGAATGTCAAGATGAAGAATATGATCAACAATTGATGGATGAAGGTGTCATTTTTAGTGATGAAGGTTCAGAAAAGGAAATTGTTTTTACTCTGGGTGATAGTAATTTGATGAAGAATGACACCACTCAGCAGCCAATCGATGAGGATGATGACGACGATGGGAACAATGAACTGGAACAACAAAGAATTGATCAACTTAAAAATAATTATTTATCTCGTCTTTTTCTCCCAAATAACTTTATGGAATCACCCAATTCAACTGCCTCCTCACAAGAGAATACCAGAGAAACTGAAGCTGATAGAACTGCTGTCTGGAGAAATGCAAACACCACTGGTACTTCAGTTCCTTACGTTTCTACCTCCACTACCACAACGGTAACCAATACCATTGTAGCTTCAAATATGACTCTAGCTCCCATTACTGATACATCTGTCGACATGCCTCTCCCAAACACCACCACCACAGCCACAGCCAACCGTAAGTCCATTTCTACCTTTATGTAATACACACGTCTCACTCTTTTACTCTACAAAGAACGTCCACAATACGGTGGAAATTTGGGTGGTTTCTCATTAATGTCTAATACCACTCCCAAAACACAACAATCCACCTCATCCACCGTCAGAAACTTTAGTCAATTACAAGCTGCTTTTCCTCAGCAATTCAATCCTCCTCCACCAACTAGACATATATTGCCTGCCAAAAAAAGAACAGTAATTACAATACCTACATTGACAATGGAAAGAAGGCCCGCTTTTGCTTCTACACCTGATACTCCACCTTTGTTGGAAATAGATAACCCAGGCATAAACGTAGATATTCCGCCTACACTGAGCCGCACCACACTGACTCTGCACCAACAGCAGCATCAACAGGCAATACCTGAACCCCCGTCTGAACCGCAGTCTACACCAGAACATCAGTCTACACCAGAACATCAGCCTGCACCGCAACATCAGTCTACGCGGGAACAAATTTCTGAGCCATCTTTAACAGACCGTCCCTCCTCAACTGGAGAGTTTTCGCCCCAACCATCCATACTTGAACGTTCCGCATCTCAGCATACAGCAATGGAACCATCGACATCTACTATGCCTCGACAGACAACGCCTGAACTACCTATACCTAAATTACGTGCACCTGAGCCATCCACATCAGGGCAAATTGTACACGACCAACCATTGACCTCTGAGAAGGTTGAACCTGGGCAACAGCCTTCCATAGAACAACACACACCTCAACATACACCTCAACATGCATTTCAGCAACCAACAAGGACACATGCTACCCATGAATTACCCATACGCCAACTACCCGTGCTTCCACAACCTACACCTAAACACCACCAACAAAGAGCGACACCAGAAAGCCCAGTGCCACAACCACAACCGCTGCCGAATGCAGAAAACGATGCCGAAGCGTTCCTTCAACAAGCAGCAAAGTGCTTTGAATACTCCGTGTCAAACGAACAATTCAAAGCATTGTGTGTAACTATTAGAACAATCATGCCTGATGTCACACAATGGTACACGCTGAGACGACTGGATTTATCAGGGCAGAATCTTTGTGCATTGCATTCTCTTGACGCATGTTTTCCCATGCTGGAAACACTCAATGTGTAAATTAATATATGTATATAAATTGAATCCAGTAACTAACTTCTTATAAATTTGTAGATCACATAATGAGCTTCGAACATTGACTAATCTGCCAAAAACATTATGTTATTTACATGCTTGCCATAACAGGTAAACAACCAGGCATCTATAAAGAAGCAACAATAAAAAAAAATTGATACAATTTTTATAATTAGGTTAAATGAATTGGATATTTATCAATTGGGACAATTACAAACGGTAGACGTTTCCAATAATTACATTCGAGAATTCAAAGACATGTCGTATCTGAAATCGTTACGAGACATGGATGCGAGTTATAACTATATCGAAAAATGTGAGATGTTTGAAAGCCTACCTGCCTTGATGGCGTTATCATTAAAGCACAACAATATTCGCACACTCACAGGGTTTGGAAACTCAAAGAGTCATCAATTAGAGAGTTTAAATTTATCCTTTAATCGAATTGAATTAGTTGATTCAGTGGACAGTCTTGGACAATTAACAGAACTGAATATGAATCATAATTATATTCGTGTGATTCGGTTAACAAAACCCATGGAAAAAGTCTATAGTCTGAAATTGAGCTTTAATCGATTAAACACCATCGATCTCTCGGTCTTTCCTGCTGTCAAAATACTGTTTCTTGATCATAATCAAATTCAAAACGTACATGGCGCTTCTCTCAATTCCAAATTAGCTTCATTCTCATTAAGAGACCAAGGAAGAGAAAACTCGTAAGTTTTTGTTGCTAAGGGAATTACTTTTTTTTCCGGTATAACCCTAACCCTTTCTTTTTTGTACAGAAGTTTCAATTTACAATATTTGCGTCGTGCTCGTAAGATATATTTATCAGGAAGTCCTTTTCGAAGGATGCATCAATTGGTGGATTTCTTTGCTTTGGAATATTTGGAATTATGCTCGGCGGAATTAAAGGAATTGCCCTTGGATTTTAGTAAACGTGTGCCGAACCTCAAAAATTTGTACCTCAGCATGAACCAATTGCAAGATATCAGGCCATTAAAAAAACTTGTCTATCTACAGCGTTTGGTATTGATTGATAACAAGCTTCTCAGTTTACATGATATTATTGCCGCTATACAGCACATGGACAGGCTGAATATACTAGACCTGCGGTAAAAAAAAAACATTTATTCATATATTTGAAAGAGAACTAAAAACTTTTGCCAGACAAAATCCAATGACAGCAAATATTTACCCTCCTTTGAACCTATCCGACAATGAACTTGTATCTCCTTATATATCTAGTGCACATGATACAGAATGGCCAGCTCAGGATGACGAGTTTTGCACAGGGTTAACTGAACACTGGCAAACACGAAGGAATGTCTACCGTGCTTTTTTGATCAAGGGAGGACATAGATTAAAAGAATTGGATCGCATTCCAATTACTACGGCTGATCGCACAAATGCTGAACAGATCATCGCAAATTATCAACAAGTGCGTATACCTCAACAACATGAATAAAATACCAAAGCACGGTTACTGATGACGAAGGGTTTATTGCTTGCTGGAAAATCAATCCCCACCTTTTTTTTGTTTTTTGTTTTTTTTACTCTTTATGATACTAATAATAATAATAAAACCTATTTTAATTGAAACAAGTTATTCTTCCTTATAAAAAAGACATCATTGAAGTAAAAAACTGTTAATGACATATCAACAATCACTCTCATTCCTAGTCAGTAGACAGTGGAAGCAGACAAATGGAGACTGTTGGACATCATGTGTTACAATACATGGAATTTTTAATATTCCTTTCTTTTACCTTTATTAAAAAGGATTTTTAGGACATAACTTCCCGTTCTTGTGTTATATGAGGTAAAGAGGAGAAATAGATCTACCAAACAGCTTCCCTGTACAAAACTATACATTAAAAAAAAGGATACTTGCTTCTATTGAGGGAGGAAGACAATGTAAATCACAGAATAGGATGTAATGACATCACAAGGTTTCTTGAATAATAGAGTTTATTTATATAATCAATATTAAAATGCGCGCGCTTTTCTGAGGTTCATACGTTGTATATCTTTGGAACAGGAGTAAAATTCAGGTGGGGATTATAGATATAAGCTTTACAAGTTATCTAGATGCGAGATGATCTTTTTGATGTTGTTGACTTTTTATCCGTATTTAGCTTTTATGGAAAGATAGTAAGCATCATTTTTCCTTTTTAATGTATGTAAAGGTGGTCAATCGTGCTGTTAATAAAACCAAATTTCATTATTGGTAACAGCACCTGATCCTATTGTACACTGCCGAAGACTCCCTTTTTTTATATCATACCTTTTGTAAGAGTGCTATTTAAAGTCATAGTCATTATACACACTTGACAGAGAATTCCGTAATGTATGTTTGTACATTTAGTGAATGTATACATATATATATATATATATATATATATAAATGTAAGGTGTCGTTTCTATAAATAAAATAATTAAGAGAGGCGCTTCATCAGTTAATTATAGAATAACAAGAGTATTGAAAATATACTAGTTACAGAGGCATAATGTATCTATCCTATCCCACAATATTCCAAGCCCGAGTTTGTTTGTGCTCAATCAAGTTGCATAAAAAAAAAACAAATTTTTTAATCATATGAAATCATAGTAGGGATCACAGTAAAAGGCAATAACTCGAGACTAGTACGGCATGTTCCCATAGCAAGTCAGCATTTTTTTTTACCCATGTTTCTATAGTTAGTAAGTGTCATGAGAGTAAAGATAATCCAGCAAATAAGGTTCAGACATAGAATTAGTTACTGAATGATGGAGGAGTGTTATGGTGTTTCATCGTTATTTTTAGTATAAAATACCTGAGCGGACAACGGAAGTAGAGACTAAAGAGAAAAGAAAAGCTTATATAAATAATAACAAACACTTGCTTTTGGATAAAGAGCTTTTCTTCCCCCGCCCTACCGGGAGAGGGATTCCCCCTTTATGTTCTCCCAGTTTTTTGAATACTATTATAAATAAAATTCAAAAATGCCAACAAGAATTTTATAGACAAAAAGGATTCTTTGCTGTTAGAGTCCTCCCTTATATGCCACCCGAATGCATGATGCACGAATTCGATTGGACATCGGTTTAAGAAGGATGTCAGAACGTCCTAGCATGTATGATTCATGGATTTACAGCAATGAAAAGAGAGATAGATAGAAAGAAAGAGAGAAATGCAGCCTCCCTTCCCCACTCCGAAAAAAAAAAGTTGATTGACAGAGTAACATCGCAGATAAACAAAGAAAATAATAAAGGGAAGACTGCAGGGTTTTCCTTTTGTGAGTGTAAATAAAAGTGGTACTCTCTCTCTCTCTCTTTCTCCCCTTTTTTCTCCCTTTTTCTTTTTGTGTATTTATACTGTTTAGATTTTTTTTTTTTCCCTTTTATTGTTTCTCTTTTTCTTTTATATTCTTTATAGACACACACACACACAAAAGATGGCAGTGAAAACATTGTATGAACCCAAAGATGCACGAATTACGTTTGATGAGAAATACTACAGTGATGATGTGGACCAAAGCAAACGAGAGCCACGAAAAAGGATTACGGGTACACAAGCACTAGTAGAGTTTCTAAATACCACAAGCCCAGAGGAGTTTCAAAAGAAGAGATCCTCAGCATCCTTCTTTGGGCGAAAAAAATCAACCACCACAGCTGACAAGTCAAAACCCTTCCGAAAAAGCTATATTGAAATCATTGCTAATCCCTTCAATCGCTCTAAAAAGTCCAATGCTATTTTATTGGGCGCTCAATTAAATCAAACCTTATCCAAAACAACAAGCATCTATTCCGAACAACCCGTGTTACCTATCCCTCATCAACAACAACAACAACAACAAAGAAAGTCACCTCCCATTCTTATTTCACAATCGCAACAGACATATGGGAAACGCCAACCACCTTCACTTTGTGTGGGGAGCTTACAAGATACGCCTACCCAATCAAAAACATTATTCACCCTACCTGGTCACGACGAATTAATCGAAGGAGGTTTAAAACAACGGCTAAAGAACTACCAATCGCATGCGTTGGAGAAACCTAGTGATATGATCTCCAAGAGTTTAGCTCTAGAGCATTTGGCTGCTTTAGAAGTGGTCTCTACCATGAAAAAGATGGAACAGCAACACAATGAACCCAAAAAGAAATGTAGACATATTCAGGTTCAAACTATGCCTTTCTATCCAGACGACAACAAGGAACCATTATTATTATTAAATGTGGAAGCGGAATCTGTAGTGACAAAGAATCCTATCGACTCTGAAGTGGATCTGAAGCAACGCTTAGCCAAGGCAGAATATGAGTTAAAACAAGAGAAATTGACCAGTTCAAGATTACAAGCCGCACTGGAGGAGACTCGTGATCAATTGGAAGTGTTGAGTGGATTAGCCTATAAGAAATTACGAGAAGTTTGGGAGGAAAAGACTCGATGGGAAACGGCTTGTATTGAAACCAAAGAGAAATGCTGGCATGATCATCAACAGTTTATAATGGCCAAGCATAATAACAGTAGTAGTAATACTACCATTACCAGTAGTAATAGTAGTAGTGACGACAGTGATAATGACCTATCCATTGTGGATGGCACTATGATGGACTTTTTAGAAGAGGAAGACTTTTCAAGTTAGATCAGAATCCTCTGTTTGTAATAAATTGAAAGTTTATCCGTCTCTTTTTCTTTTTTAATTCTATTCACGTTACACACAATTGTCAACTTGTAAATCACACGCTCATTTTTCTTGCAGATGTCAGGATTGTGTAACGGTTCATACGTTTTCCCTTCCATTGGGTCAGTCTATAAATGAATTCTGTTCAATTTATGGCGTCGTAGAATCCACTCTTCAGCCACCTTTTCTCGAAAACAGGTTTTTATGAAGCCAACTAAATTAAGATACTTGTTTTTTCTTAATTTCAATCTGCCGTCGATCTTTGGAGCGGGTCAGAAAAAGGATATTCTCCTTCTTCTTTTTTTTATTAAAGATTGCGTTTGAATATTGGGCGCTTAAAACTGTATCTAAAAAGGAATCTTTCCGATATATGAGCAGGGAGAGGGAACCTTTTTTTACATTTTCTACATGTTTTTTTGGTTCCTGAATAAATCAGTCAGGGCTCGTGCTCACTGATTGGATTATCGGCTTTTGTAACGATTAGGTAATCGCTTGGGGTAACTCAACATCTGCTTTTTAGAAAATACACGGGCCCCAAATCGACTTTTGAAAGTAGTTTAGGAATTGTAAGACAGAGTGCGTCAAACTCTTGCGTGTACATATCAGTAAATGGGGTTATCTAAAAGTGTCATTTTCCGCTCCTAGATTACACAAAATAATATATCTTTTTAAGACATCTCTCATAGGTTTAAAAAACAGGCGGATTGGGGTTGTAAAGGGTAGTACAATATATTTTAAAAAAAATTCTGTTCTACTATGCCTATATACTCAAATGCCTTCGTGTCTCAATGCATTCTCATTATGAAAAAACAATAGAACTCTCTTTAATCGCAAATAACATCAGTCATTAGCTGATATTAATAAATAAATAAATACCGCGGGAAGATGGTTCTTGTATGACGGTTATACAAAAAGGACGTCTGGATCCATTTAGTGTTCCATGAGCATATCTTGTCTACATATTAAGCATAATTTGATCGAGGTCATAAACTCTTTTGCATATTAAGAGTTGTCATGGAAAATAGTCATTGAGGTGACAGTCTATAACAAGAGTTTTCCGCTTTTTTACTGCATTTTTGTACGCCCCTGCCAAGCGAAATTTGCATTATGAATTGGAACCATACCCGTGTATTGTCGACATTTTATTGTTTATCAATACACAACTCCGCCCAATGTTATTTCCGTTCCCTATTCTTTTCAGTTGCAAATACAATGTTGTGTTACTTGATTCACGTGTTGAATATGTTTGTCTCTCGCTCTCTAGTTTCCTTTTTCTTTTCTTTTTTTTTTTTTTTTTTTTTTTTTTTTTTACAACGCCAACTCAAAAAATCAGCCAATATTTTATAACTGTCAATAACATTGAAATGCAACAACAACAAAGAACAAAAAAACAAAAACAAAAGGTCCACTGTATTTGTGAAACATGAATATTTAGTGTTTAATTTCTTTCTTTATTACAACCTTATGTGATCTGGGCTCTCTTTGTCACTTCTTACCTAAACTACCAATGTCTTTTATATCATGACTTTTTTTTTTCTACTCATGAACTTTGAAACTCTTCATAAAACATAAAAATAATCATCACGTTAGAATTTTTTTTTTTATTATTATTATTATATTGTGCTGATATCATAGAGTAAAAAACCTCCCGGATAAATTGGTAACACCTTTTTTTTTTCTTTAATGACGTACAAATAAGTTTTTATCATTGGTAAAAAGAAGAGACTATATGAAAAGCACTATTTTCTTTATCATCAATGGACTTTTAAAAACTAAGTACTATTATATGCTATCTATAAATATTTCAGACCTAAGCATACATGTAAAAAAAAAGGCAGAAAAAAGAACGAACAATATTCGATTAGTAAGCGAATGGTAACAAGACAATTGCAAGAAAGAAAAAGAAAGCACAGCCATCTTCCCAATTTCGGTAATAAACATTAGGGCTTGGCATTGGGGGGGTTGATTCCATACGCACGAGATAAGCTACTATTTTTCGGTGAGTTGCAATCCTTTATTTAATTGCGATAATTTACTGTATCAATGACTTTTCTTCTAAAAAGTCCTTCTTTCCCTCTCTCTCTCTCTCTTTCTCTCTCTCTCCTTGCCTCTATTCATTGTTGTTCCTACGCTCTCACAACAATTTGAATTCTTATTATGCTAAACCTAATTTTTAAAAAAATGGTTGTCAAGGAATCGAAATGGTTGTGAAGGAAACGAGAAATGTCTAAACGCGAGACATTGTGTATTACACGCATGAAAAATCATTACCCATCGACTCATATTCAACCTCATTAAACTCCGCCTTATTTACCAAGTTGTTACATCAGAGTAGATCACAAATGTGGTTTTTTCTTCTTCTTTTACTTTTTTTACTTGCAAAATGCTTAAACGTAATACCAAAGAGAGAGAGAGATAAACTAAAGCATACGAATGGACATTTATTTTTTGTAAAGAGATGAAAATTCTACCCCAAGAAATTAAGTAGAAATCTTAAAAAGGAAACTAGTGAGCGGAGGAGCGTGCCCAAAAAATATGTAGATATGAACGAGCCAATAGAAACAAAGGTTTTTTTTAAAAAAAAGGTCCATAATATTGGGATCAACGTTAAGGTTGGTCTGGATTCTCCTCAGGTTTTATACTGAACAAAAACATTAAAAGAGTGAGGTTAAAGAAAAGCTACCGGGGAAAGAAAAAACATGTCCTGCATCCAAATTAAGTTTTCTTGTTTTAAACTTTCTTCCATTTTAATTTTTATTTGTTGTTCTTACTTGGCAAAACTTACTTGCTAATTAAAAACTCAGTAAGACTACATTGAACCAATGTCGGGGCTTATATAAAAAAATAACAGATAAGAAGGATGTGTGATCATTTTTTTTGTAACAGGATCAAATTATACCGGGAATCGGGGGGGGGAGACTAACATTTCTTTTTTATGCTACAGAAAAAAAAAAAAAAGAGACACATAAAGAACAGTATAAAAATAGATTTTTTTAAAAGAAAAAACAGCTAAAATACACACTATATAATGAATTTGTACGATGTTGAATTCCTAGATCGTGGTAAGTTTAAGCTTTTTAGTAACCGTATAATGGGAATTGAAATTTAGAAGGATGGACTTGTTACACAATCATCCAAATGGGGAAATACATGGCAAATAGAATATTGGATTTCGAACGAGTTGGCTTTTTGATGAATTTGTATTTTATTCTAATAAATTTCCTGTCAAACATTGGGTTACACACACGAAGCATGAAAGGATGACGTGCTTTACAAAAAAAAAAAAAAATTGAGATGTAAAAAAAAAAAAAAAAAAAGCGCGGAAAAACGTTATTTCTGTGCTTTCTCTCACTTTCAAGTCTTCCTATAAGGGGGTTCCGTGTAATAGTCATCTAGATTTTTTTCATGCTTATATAGGTGGATAAAAATATTACCAAATATGATCCAATGTTGCACAAAGAAACTGCTTTACGTTTGCCAAGGTTGCTTAGAGATTAAATTACTTTTTTTTTTAAATGCATTGTGAGTACTTCTTATTCTAGAATAGCTTCTTGTTGTCTCTTTTTTCCACATGTTGTCTTGAAAGAATAATTAAAAAAAAAATAGTCTTTCCCAAACAACATAAATCCCGCCCTCTGTTTCGGGTACATTAATTGGGTCCTAAAAAAAAAAAAAAAAAAAAAAAAAAATTATTTTTTTTTTTTTTTTTTTTTTTTTTTTTTTTTATTTTTTTTTTTTTCACTTTTT